>JACXGI010006545.1:25765-41701 GCA_016801175.1 Esox masquinongy
TGTGTGTGTGTGTGTGTGTGTGTGTGTGTGTGTGTGTGTGTGTGTGTGTGTGTGTGTGTGTGTGTGTGTGTGTGTGTGTGTGTGTTTTACTGGTAATGATGTCTGAGGTATAACCAGAAGTGTTTTTCTTGACTCGAGTCCATCCAGCTCCAGGTTACTTTATAATGGTCAGAGTGATCCGCTCCGTGCCGGGAATTAATGTTTGTGAGCCATAAAATTGTGTGCCATTTTATTTCAGGCCATTGACTGTACATGAAAAAACAATTTGGGCCCTGGTTTTAATAGTTCATGACATGCTTAAGAGAAGGAAAATGGCTAATGTCTGACCAGTGGTGCTGAAAGTAGTTTGTACTGGTAATATTAGCAGAAGACAAAGTAGGTAACCAATGTGTTCTGTGGAAAGGTCAAGGAAATGTTTCCTCTTTTTTCTCATCTTCCTCTGTTGTTGGCAGCAAATGTGTTTTAATCTTGGTCTGGTCCATTTGGGCTTCCCTGGTCTTTTTCCTCTCTTTTGCTAACTGTGAAGACAAGTGGGACCACGCTGAACCTTGGAGACGCGTCCTGAACGCATCTCCTGAATGCGTCTCGAGCTGTGTGATCTCTCCATGCCTCCACAAGCAAATAATCGACCGTCGCTCCAACATACATGTTCATATTCCAAAAGGAATATGAACATGTTTTAAAAACTTATTTTAAAAATAAGTCAGTCAAGGCAGCATCTTTCCATGCTTGGAAATACTTTTGCCAGCGTTGAAGGAAGTGCAATGATGGTCTGTAATTATCTGTTATGTACATGGAGGAAATTCCCACCTCCCATGTGAGACTCCTCTCAACTCCTCTAAACACTGGTAAAAAACATCAGAGGAACATGATCTCATCCTTTAGCTTTCACATTATTACATTGTGATACTCAGACCAAAGCAGTGACAAAGTGTTCCGAGCTGTTTGTACAGCACGCCCCAGGATTTACACCCCAGGATTTATACCCCGTGTCATTGTGTTATGTTCTCTGCCGAGAGCCTCATCTCACGCTTCAATGCACACAGATCCAAGGCACTAAATTCTGTGAGTGCGAAGTTAACACATGCAATTGTTTTAAGATGTAATTTGCGTAGATCATTTTGTATTTTGATATGGAGTTGTAGGACCTTTGTAGCTTTCCTGAAAAAAAATATGGAAAATTAATGTGCCTATGAGTGTTAGTGCTATTGTGCATGAAAGCAGATTCTACAAGAAGTTACAAAATTAGTTTTCCAAAAAATGTGGGAAAAATTAAAAAGGATTGATTAATTCTTTACTGCTTTGCCCATTTTGTATTCGAAAGATTGGGGGAAAGTCTTAATTTATAATTTCTTATTGTTTGGGAAAACATTTTACCATCGTTATCCATTTTCCAACACTACTATGCTTACACTTAACATTGTAGGTCAGCCTGAGGGTGTCTGAGAAAAACCAAGACCACCTCCTTGTGTAGAGACCACCTGCATTCAGAGAGACTACTGAATATAAAACATATTTTTTAAATGTTCTCCAAGTAGTACTTTTTAAGGAATTTATTTTTAGGTGCTTTTCACCACATAAATTGTAAATTTTCCACTGACTCCTTAGCATAGCTTTTGGTTGATAGCGTGGCTAGCACAAACAACAGAATCAGGCGACACATGACCAAATTCAATCACATCCGTGTGACAAAAGACTCCTATTTTAAAGGACAATTTCACTTTTTTTATATAACTTAATGTCAGATGGTTTTTCCCCCTGGCCAAAATAAATAATACATAACACATCTATATATATATATATTTTTTTTTTTAAAACAGCCATGTTTAACTCCAGCTAGCTTTAGCCACTGCTTACTACAAATCAATGGAAATTATGGGGGCATACAGTATGAGCACATTCATTTTGTAGTGGTTAAATAATTTTGTAAGTGTTAATAAAACAGTTGATTTTAGTTTTTTTTTTTTTTTTCAGTTTTTGTAAAACGTTCTATAACCGGTTTGTCAAACATTTTCTTCAGCATCTTCAGAGACTTTGTCTGTCAGTTCAGTTACTGAGGAGGACTGTGAATAGATGTATGTCTAGCCTCCATCACACCCCAGAAAGATGGTCAAGTCCAGGGCTCAACTGGCGGAGGGGGTGTCATCGAAGGAAATCGACTCAAACACTCTATATAACAGCTGTAGTGTGATGGCTGAGAATTCCCCCAGATCCTCTTTAAACTAGTGGGATGTTGCCCAGAACGTTATGTCTTGATGAACCAGCCCTGATATTATGAAGGGTATCAGGAAATAAGTGGGATATTGGTGTGATAGATGGAAGCAATTGGAGCTGGGGATGTCGTGGGTCAAGCCGGAGCTGTGCGGGTTGTGGGTCAAGGTGGTGCTGTGCGGCTAGTTGGTCAAGGCGGAGCTGTGCGGGTCGAAGGTCAAGGTGGAGCTGGATGTGTCAAGGTTCAAATGTGTGTCAAGGGAATTGCTGTCGTGTGTGTGGAGGGAGAAATGGAGCAGGGATATTGTTCTCCTTCAGTGTTTTTTAGAAGTTTATTACCATCACATTCCAAGCATCAGGTTTACACGGCCATAGAAACACAGTTCACACCTGTCCCTATTCAATTAAATGATGGCATATGGGGCTTGAGCAGTGTTCCATTGAGTCTGTCTGTACTACCCATGTGATGTCCTATTCTCTCCGAAACATCTTGGGGGAAACCCTGTTGTGCTGGACTGACGGAGGTTAGTTGTTCCAGGCGAGGCCAGACAGACTGACGTCATGGCCTGGGCCGGACATGTTCCTGGGACTGACGAAGGGCCCCGGGTGTGGGTGTGGTCTGTTCAACCAGATGGCTAGCCAGCTGTGCCAGGGTTGGGTGTGTCGCCGTGCCTGTGTACACATGAATACGCTGACACGTTGTAGTACCTGGGCATGGTGCAACACACACCCTAACTCTGGGACAGACAGACGAAATGGAGTGCAAGTCCAGGATCGGATGAACTTTTAAAGGACATTTCAGTATTTTGGCAGGGAGGCCCTTTATATCCCCCGGAGTCAGATTAGCTTTTGTGTTAGGGTTACCATGTGTATGTCTTCAAGTCCAGTAAGGAGGAAGCTACAGGTAGTTTTGTCTGTCAATGCTAACTAGCGTTCACCCAAGACTTTTAGCCATTGCGGCAATGGTAATTAGCAACTGCGTAAACACCAGGGTAGTGTAGCTGTCAAGAGGCTAGTCTGGCCAACAGTTGGAATGACACTGGTTCTAATCACAGAGATGTCAGCTAACCCCATTTGCTCCCAGAATGTTGCCACAAAATTAGTGTTTTCAGTCACGCTTACAGCGTAAGGGTCAGAAACAAAGTTGATCTGACTCTAGTAAAATTGTCAAACTATCTCTTTAAATCCACTGAGGAGGAAGTAGGGCCATGGTTCTGCCGTATGGGTAATTGACGTGACATGTTATTCTTGTGTCCAAGGATAATGCTTCAGAAAATAAATGAAATGTATTTCTTTGCATATTTCTACATGTTGTCCTCTGTTTGGGTCCACATTCAAAATGGATCATGCTTGATGATAAATTATGATTTTTGGCTCGTCAAAGGGTGAATATGTAATGTGCTGAAACTGTCCAAAATGGAATTTGGAAGGGTTGTGAAGTGGTGTAATTAATTCTGGCAAACACTGACAATACATTGTGATCATATTATGAAATATTTTCTAAATATTTACCAAAGAGGGAATTGTTTTCTTTGAAAAACTGATGAACACTAATTTGCTGCAAACAATGTCATTTTTGACAGCGTTACGTATTTATTTGTCTCTATATGACAATGTCACATCACAGCCTACACTGTAGTGGACCCTCCAAATAGGTAGAAAGATAAATTAAATCTCCCTCAAATGTAACATTTATCATTTGCCATGACCATGGATCATTTTCCATGCAGGATCAGTTGCTGTTCGTTGTAGTTGTAGAGTAATAAAATATTTGAACTAGATGATGCATTTACTTGCATTGAACTATAGCTTAATTCTCAGTCATTTCAGTTTTCTTGTTCTATCAGGTAAACTAAACTCTGGGGTGGGAATCTGTAGAAATTTTAATGGCATAATCATTCATGTTTGCACACCATGTACCTGTATAATAATTATTCGGCCTGCCGGTGTGTGCCTTTTAAAGATCCGCTTCATATGACTTTGGATCTTAAAGCCTGCCCTCAGGAATTAAAGGTATCTGGGATTGGGACAAACGTGATATAATTTTTAACTGTTGGATCATTAATCATTGCCTCCGTAGTTCTGTCTGAGGTTTTGACTGGTTACTTTACTCCAGATGCAGCTGTTGACGGGAATAGTTCAGTCCGAATGGTTTAACTCACATTGTGTATTCTAAGAATGCTTTGTTACTTTTTTTTTTCTCCTTCCAAAACATACACTGATGTTCTCATCAACCTTGGACAAAATATTTATGAAGATGTCTCTTTTTTTTCTTTTACATAACTTCTCTATAGACAGACACTGTTACCAAGTGAACTGCAAAATGCCTGCCAGCAACAAATCATGTTTTGGCTTTTCTCAATGTGTATGCATCTGAAGTAGTCTCTGAATGATCATAAATATATATTTTCATAAATGTAGACACATAATAAATTTAACACTTCATAGCAGTTGTGGAACCGTATTAAATTCCACAGTGCTAAACATGGATCTTGTTAAAAAAGAAATACAATTTGACTCTGAATGGAGCAGCAGTAAAGTCACTCCCTTGCAATTACTCGGGTTTGAATCCTGCTTGTGGATTGGCCCAGGGTTCCCACATATGGTGTTGCAGTTGGCCAGCAGCGGCTGGGTTTGGGGGTTAGTACTGGAATATGATCGCCTTGCTACGTCATGTTCTACCGACCCCTTATGGCAGCTTGGGCCCCTGTGAGCTCAACCGAGGTAGGAGACAGGAGAGTGCGTTCCCTCTGACCCATAAGGATTCCGGTATAGACTTCCTGGTTGAGCCTGCCGTGTGATAAGTACCGGAACGGGGTTGGATGTGCTCCGGAGGGGACACGCTTTATCTCAACATCGACGTTCCTGAGTCTTCTGTGAGTTTCTGTGATGAAGCAGGCCCTTATAACAAATTAGATGTTACAAAATATTGGGCAAGAAGTTCATAAAGAAAATCAGGTAGAAGTAAAATGAGTATAGAGCGTGTTGATGCAATGCTTTCACCCAGTCCACATCTGTTGCCTCACCTCCCTGCTGAACATTCAGTCCCAGTGGGTTTACTCGGCCACTCTGAGCCCCAGTAAGAATTATTTTTCCAGATTTGTTTTCATCCAGTCATGATTGTTTTGATCAGGTTTTCCACCAGCGTGCCGTTTAACAGCTGCTTCTGCCTTACCTTCGGACCGTTTTTCCAACACGGGGTAATGGGTTATAAGTTTGGGTTATGGTAACCACCATGAATCCACACTACCGCTTTCGAGATTTATTCAACGGGGTCCGTGCCAGCTCAGTCTGGGCATGGCATCGGCGGCATCCATGCTACTGGGGCTCAGTCGGAAGAGTGTTGTGCCGGCAATGCCAGGAGAGTGGGTTTGATTCCTCGGGCCACCCGTCTGTGAAAGCATCTGCAAAGTGGCACGTTTCTTATTTTTCTTAGTATTACACTTCATGAAACTGCCATGACTTTGATCAGATATCGCTGGACTAGGTATCCAACAGGTGATTTAGGAATTGCTGCAGTGCCAAAGGGCAGGTGTGATTTCTGAGAGGAATAAAGAATACAATCCCCTAATAGGTTAGACCTTCCCTACAGGTGGTTGTCTGAGTAGACAGGTACTCCTCCAACCAAGATAAGATGGGGCTGTTTCTATTAACTACCAGCTGAATGCTCTGCGGTCAGTATGGAATATGCAGACGCTGCTGAAGATTTTTCCAGAACGTCGGCCTGGATGTCGGGAGCAGTTCCCACTCTGTCCGTAGACATAGAGCAGAGCCTAATTGCAAAAAAAATAACCAATTACATGAAATGCTTTTGCGGTTCTGATCTGTTGGCCGTTGTTGCTGTGGGGGAAATGGAACGCCACTCCGTCAGGGGTTTCTTCTTGGCATTCACGGGTCTCTGATTGAACAGCTTGTGGTGTAGTACGGTAGTCAGTTGGTTTCTACCTGCAGCACTCTGAACACTGGCGATAGACAATTACCACAGCAGTTCACACCAGAGGTGTTCATGGGTATACCCAAGTCCTCCAACCGGAGATCCGTTCCGGAGTCGAATACAAACGCCGTGGCTCTCGGACACTAGGGGCGATTCTACTCAATTCAACTTCTGTATAAACGTTTTGGGTTCCAGGTTTAAGCCAAACATCACAAACTCCCAGTCTGAGCGAGGAGCGAGGCAGTCAGGCCTGATTGCATAGATATTTATAACAAAGATGGCTGCCAGCACTAGGTGAGGTCTAGGCTTGTTGAGGAAACTGAGAGGCTGAACGGGTGCAGACGGCAGGCTGATGTCATAGTGATGAGTATCTTACAGAGGCCTTGGGGAGTCTCTCAGACTGTGAGCACTACAAATCCCATAAGTCTGACTTTCTAAACCCAGTGGTGACTAACCTGTTTTAGCGTTCCTTTCAGGTATTTTTTATCATCAGGCGTCTAAGACGGAGGATAGAGAGAACCTGCAGAACTATAGATCTCCAGGAACAGGATTTAACAGCCCTGACTCAAGTATTTCGTTCTCGACTATACTTCCTGAGGAGACTCATGAAGTTTGGCATGTCTGTAAAAACTCTCACCAACTTCTACATGTGCACCATTGAGAGCATCCTCTCAGGCTGCATTAGTGCCTGGTACGGCAGCTGCTCCGCTGCAGACCAAAAGTCCCTCCAGAGGGGGGTGAAGTCTGCAGAGAGCATCATCGCCTGCCATCTCCCCTCCGTGCAAGGCATCTACCATACACGAAGCCTTAGGAAAACACGGAACATCATCAAAGACTACAGCCACCCAGGCTATGGTCTGTTCACACCGCTGCCGTCTGGTAGACGCTAACGGAGCATCAGGGCACACACTTCCCGACTCGCAAATAGTTTTTTCCCTCATACCATAAGGCTTCTCAACCAGAAACACTGATCTATGATCATACTGATCACACATGAACATTGCAAATGCTCTGATGTCTTCCCATGTACATTCAATGTACATTAGAGTATTCTTTTGTATGAACCATTCATAGGCATATTACACTCATTGTACTTATAATATTCAATACTTTCTGTACAATACTTTCAATACTTACTGTTCATATTCCCCATCCTACTCTATTTAAAATAGCTGCTAGTTTGCATTATTATGTATATTATTGCTATATTTTTGCTATCTTTTTTTGCTTTACATATCTCTTAATTCTTACTATGTAGATGTTGATTGAATTTCATTGTGCAGGTTGACGCTGTGTTATTCGGTGCATTTGATAAATAAACTACTTGAACTTGGACTCTGTCCCGTTTTCAGTGGTTTAGGTTTTTCAAAAACAAACCCTGTCATCAGACCGGACATTGTGTGTGTTGCTGAGGTTTCTCTGTAATTGTCTGTTTTTGCAGCTGAATCTTATCCTAGATTTACTGTTCACTAAAGTGGTGTCCCCTGCACACAAAAATACATTGTATGGATGTCCCCTGAATGCCAGGATGTTCCAGGACGTCCTTGGGACTGTCCCTGTTAGCTGCTGAAAAAGTGCCAAAGTTTTCGATTTGCGATTCCTTTGCAGGAGATATCTCCCACTCATGTTGTAAATTATAGTTAACCAAGGAGGCCGTACACCTGAAAGACTGAATGATTGATTAAATGAAAATACCTTGTTTTTTAATGATCGTTGATGTGACTCATATCCTCCTCTTCTCTAAGCTGATCAGCCGGAAGGACAAGGCCACGTTTGAGAAGCTGGACTTCTTGACATCCAAAGAAGATAACTACACACGCATGAGGGAATACATCCGCTCTCTCAAGATAACACCGTGCATCCCCTACCTGGGTGAGTCCCCAGCTGACACTTCTGTTTGTTTCACTCTGCTGCTGAAATGAAATGGGGAGATGTGCGTTTCTAATGGTTTGCCTCATGGGCTGATGACATGTTCATCCAGGTTGTTTTTGGGCTGGATGCCAGAATCGCATTTGTTGACTCCCTCTTATAGGACTACAAGAATTGATGGGTTAAAGCAGGGCTGCCCAACCCTGTTCCTGGAGATCTAGCTATAGGTTTCCTCTCCAACTCTAATTTTGCACACCTGATTCTTAAAATTAGATGGATGAAAAGCTAAATCAGGTTGGTCACAAATGGGGTTCAAGAGAACATTTACAGGACAGTAGATCTCTATGAACAGGGTTGGGCAGCCCTGGGCTAAAGCCTTTCATGGAAACTGTCTTTGCCTTGTTCATATGGTTACATATAGGGGTTGGCAGTTGGCCATGTTCTGCTCTGAATGGAGATGCTTCTCTCAGTCTGTCAGTCTTGCCGGCTATAAAACACGTCAGAGGTTCCCTTCAGACTGTTCGTGCTGGTTCAGTTTCATCCCCGTGACCACTTTTTTGTTGTATTGTTCGTAATGCTAAGTAATTCAATTGGGGAAGTCTGCCATTACAAAATAAAGAGCTCCTTATCACCAAATCTGTCTCTTCAACAACAAATAATTTAAGTCACAGGATGTTATCGTCTTACACTTCCTCCGACATCAACCACCAGCACGTCAAAATATCAATGTAAATCTTCACAAACATCCGTGTCCCAGAGCAGATGCTGGTAACCATGGGAAGGGTGGAATGTATGACGGGGGTTCTAGAATCCCCCACATCATTGCTGTTCTGAACAGTACCGGCCTGTTGAGACGTCTGCTGACATTTCAATTTAAGACTTGAGGAAATCTTTCCTTTAAGATCTCAGACAAGCAGGACTCTGGACTTTTTTTAGTGTTTTTTTTTTTTTTTTTAGAGCACACAGTGATCCCTCTGTTCAAAGCACAGAGTTACAGGATCCGCTCTCAAATGCAGGTAGTTTGTAGTAAAACACTGTAATCCAGTGAGGAAATACCGAAAATCAGCAGAAAATCATCATTCAAGTCTGTAGCCAGTTCCAGCAAGCGGGACATCAGGTGGATGTAAATAACCACCAGGTAGAACAGTAGTACTCCAAGTGACATAATGTGTTATTTGAAACTACACAGTTATCACGTTTACCAGTGCATGATGGGAACATGAGTTTGCTGACCACTGTTAAATGATCACTGTTCTACAGATGGCAGTCTCATTATTAACGATGCCCCCCCGACCCAGTTTACAACGGTACATTTGTGTACCAGCTCAGACTGGCATTTTAATGGGCCCATCTCAAACAGACCTCCAGGGTTCTTTTATTAATTTGTGCTTTTCATCAATCTGAGCTTTACTAATCAGGCCTGGGTCGGTCCAAACTGACCCACTGGTCTTTTGTTGTATCGGCGGTGCTGGCGGCCATTAGAGGTGAGACTGGGCACGGGCTCGTTGCCCAGGCAGGTCAAAGGGCAATACCCTGTTTCTTGGACCCGGCAGTGTCACACTGAGCGTGGATGTCCGCGCCGCCGATGTCTGTTAAATATGCCAAGAAGCGTATTTCCATTCCACATGTGTTACAGGACAAATTTAAACACCCTTACAAGATGGTCATTATTTCTGTCTCTCTCTGCCTCCCCCCTAACTCCCCTCCTCCTTCATTATCCTTCCCTGACATATCAAGTTATTAAGCACTGGGGATAGTCCCCATATTAAGCACTGGGGACTGGGGATAGTCCCCATATTAAGCACTGGGGACAGAATATAGATGAACACATTTAGACCAAACAGGCACTCTCACACACACACACACACACACATACACACACACACACACACACATACACACGCCCTACTATTCTTAGCAGGGACTTGGAGAGAGACGTGTTAAAATGTCTCTCACCCCTCTCCCCCTCTCACACATATCTAATGAAAAAGCGGCCAATACTTTTGCAGACAGGAGGGGCAGATGAATTTACTCCTCAGTAGTTCCCTGAAGAGACAGGAGGGGCAGATGAATTTACTCCTCAGTAGTTCCCTGAAGAACTGTGAGCACTCATGAGGTTTGAGACCATGTTTATGCCATTCGTGTATCAGGTCACCAAGCATGATGAGCATGTTTATTTCAGCTAGTGTAAGCCAGTTTCAATGAAATCCAAATGTGTTCCACGCGACTGCTTTTTAAAAGCACAAATAATGGGACTGGACAACCCCCTCACCCCTCCAAGCACATTCCATCTCTTCTTAGTAATCCCTAATTTGCTGTTTTTTTAATGTTTTGCTCAAATCTACTGGGGAATGCACCTATGATTTTTTACTGCTACATCAAAACAAACTTGGGTAAAATAATAAATTAAATTATTAATTATATAAACGTTTTCCAGAAACGGGGTGCAATGAAAACCAAACTTGGTTCGCCAAGTTCAGGTATCATTAAGTAAATCAACCGGCATTTTCTTCCCAGTTCTATGGCCTGTCGCATTTCTATTCTCTAGCCATGTAAAGAGGAAAACTCCTGGGATTTTAACAGGCATCTGTTTGCCATGTACTGTTGTCATATTCCCAATTTGTGCATTTGCCTCTGCCCAGTGCCCCTAGATGGTGACCGATCCAGATGTTAGTCCCCTGACACCACCTCCAGGTGTCCTAGATGGTCAGAATTAGTTGTATCATCCCTTATTTACTGTAAACAGACACTCTTGGAAACGGCCCTCCGACAACAGACCTTTTAGAAGTAAAATGATGAACTCCGACGACGATGAGCCATCCAATGAGTGAATAGGGGAGAGATGCATCTATCAAAGGAACTCTTGTTCGTGTCGCTGTAATTACTGGCTCAATTAGATTGAGGAGAGAATGGGCTCTTCATGCGGGCTCAATTGGTCGCACATGTCGCAGACCGCTAAGCTGTTTAGGTTTCCCAGAGCTGATCTGTTATCCACATTCAGCATTTTTCTTCTTTGTTGTACGCAAGCTCCTCAGTTTTAATGAGTTTTCCAGGCATTTTTGATACCAGAGAGGTTCTTCCCACTCATTGGAAACCAAGCTGGTCAAAACAGCTTAGATAAGAAAAGAGCTGAAGGAAATTGAGTGACGGTGAGTCACCTACCCTTGGGATGCCTATTGAAATTGTCATCCATTTTGGCTCATTTCAGACAACGTGGCCCTGTTGAACCTGGGAGTGGTCAAGAATTCAGAATGAGGCGGTAGTTCTTCCACCTATGTAAATCGGAACTCCCGTAATGCTCTCTCACTCAGACACTGCATCTCTAACTACACACGCTGCCACACACTTGGGTGAATGTACCAGAGGCTAAAACTGTTTTTTTTTTTTGCTGCGGAAAATAACGCCTGTGTCTTTTACCAATTTATTTATGCTTCTCACGTTCAATTCTGTGAAGAAACATAGCCATTGGTGGCTTTTTCATCCGTTTGTTTCCAGCAGTTGTGTTCACCTGTAAGGCTGTATGGTTAGAAAAGAGAACACAACCAAAGGGCTGTACATAGTTTATTGCAAGGCTCTGATAATACACAACAGATCGATGGCTTATATTACAAAAATACTCTTAATCAAACATTGTATGTACACACACTCAAAGACCACTTGGTAGTTGCTTCTCCTAGCACCAGGCTACTGGATTATTATTATTATTAGCACTGGGCTAGTGGGCTGTCAACCAGACGGTATCGGGAATAATCAACTTTGATGCTCTAGGTTCGATGCAGAACTGAAAGGGGGCCTGCCAACTACTTACTCGAGCGATACGACTCAATAGATCAGTCCTCTGAATCGGCAAAGACGCCACATCATGCCTTAAAGCTCAGGCTACATGAAAAAAGACAGGTGTGTAATTTACAGGGTTGGTAGGCATTCGTGCCGGTGAGACGCTTGTTTGAAAACTTTGTCCGCGCATTTTTAAAATTGTGTGTTCACTCAACCTGTATTTGGATGGCATAACTCTTTTGAGACCTCTCTTGTTAGCTCACTTCTGAAGAGGGTATGCCCTCGCCTTTGACCTTGGGCATGCCCTCGCCCTCCTAATGGATAAACAATAAAGCTGGGCGGTACTCACTGAGTCAACACACCTTTGGAGAGAGGTTGGGTGGATTGGTTGACCCCTTCTCCTTCTCCGCGATGGTTAATTAGGACACAGCCATGATTACTTTCCAAGTGTCCAAAGCCTCTGGGGGAAAGATCAAGGCTGTTGGTTCCCCTTTTTCAAACCCCATGACACTCAGTCAGCCAGCCAGCCAGCCAGTTAGTCAGTCAATCAGTCAGTCCTCCTATAGGGAATTCCTCATGGTAGCTGAGCGAAGGGAAAAGCTAAAAATGTTTTGAATTACTGCCCTGCTGTATAAATGAATGACCCTCCATTTTGACTCAGATGTCAGGCCAACAGATACCAGTCAATCTAAACGAGTTGTAGGAAACTACAGGAAAATATGTATATTACTAAAAAAAAAAATTAAAGTAGTTTGGTCACCCCCCTATAAATCTAGGCTTTGAATGTCAGCCCGACAGAAAAGCAACTTGTTTTATTTTATTATCTGTTTCTTTAGATAGGGTCACTGGAAATGTATTCCTGTGTCACGTTTCTTTAGAGTAAAATTTTTCAAGCATTATTATTATTATTATTTTAATAATTATTATTATTGCATACTATCCTGATGACAGAAGGGGGATCTGAACTGTCAAATATGTGTTTAATGAAGATGTGCTCTATTCTTTATCAACAACAAAAAATATTTTACAAATATTTCCCCTTTTTTTTTATTTTTTATTTTTTTACAACCAATGAATATGTTGTAGTACACACTTGTCCCTTGGTTTAATATGTCAGCAACTGTAGAGCAACCCCACAGGCACCAACGTCACTTCATTTATTCAGCAAAATATGTGCAAAAGTCCTAATGGACACGAAGATCACATAGTCTGGCTCCTGTCTTTGAGTTGCAGTAGTTTCGCAACCTCCTCCGAAGGGAATTTGACTACCCTGCTAGTCCAAGACAAAGGTCCAACATGTTGACCTGTACCTCCGAAGAATGTCGGTCGGGTCCTGTGAGAGGGATTTTAAAAGCTGTGGTGGGAGATACAACACCCTTGTCCCTGTGATCCAAGACATTTATTGCACTTCTATGCTTAATCATCTGGATATGTATTAAGTAAAGCGATTAAACATGGTACTCAAAAGTAAATAAGGCCAAGACAGAAGCTGTAAAAAAAACAAAAAAATATTTTGAAAAAATTGCACCTATTCTCAGCACCGGGTGAACATTGTTGTCTTAAAGGAAATGCCCGTTAAAAAAAAAAAGTTTGGCTGCGATTTGACCTCTGGCCTCCGTGGGCGCGGGGGACCGCGATCTCAGTGGAAAGTGTTGGGGTTGGGCCGGATCATCATGGACACTTTCTTCAGGGAGTAAGCCCCGCCACGGAACTCAGCCCAGTACACGCCATCCTGGTAGCGGCTGCGGTAGTGCCCTCCCCGGTACCACACACCGTTCAGGTTGGAGTGGGCACAGGCGTTGTACCACCAGCCTCCCTTCTGGTAATGGGCACAGTTACCTGGGAAACAATGCAGCTTGGTCAGTGACAGGAAGTATGTCAACCTGAAGTGTCAACCGTGTCTGTTTTCACTGACAAACGCCTCTGTGTATTTGGCCAGATTCAGAATATAGCAGTGTGCAATCGTAAGCATGAGGAGGAGGCATAGCTGTGCCTGTTCTGTCCAAGTGCATGCCGGCCATCTAGCTCTGCCAATGTGGTTTGATTTGAAATCTGTTTTCTGTCCCACTGTGCAGTCTTTTAATATTTTCTTGTTCTCTTTTCAACCCCCATGAACTGTTTTGCAGCACTATAGCAACCTGTCCTCATTTTTTTTTTGCGGCAGTGCTAAGCAGGATCACCATGGAGAGACTCCAGCCACGCGGAAATGAGAACAGTCTCCAGCTCTCTGTTCCTGCTTACAGGAGACTTGGGCTCTCTCCGGTCACGCTTTACCTGCCACCTTTTGATGTTTGTGTGATTTCAGTCGGTCAGTAAGCAGGGTATTTCCACGGAAAATGAGCACACTGTTAATCACAGCGGCCAACAGATGTCTGAAAAGCACTTTGAGATGAACGGAGATATTGGATTCGGCCACTGCAGCATCTGACCAAATGAATCAGACCCTGGTGGTGTGGCCATAAATCTCAGCTCTGACAACACCGTCTGGTATGGATTGGCTGGTTTTTGTGTATCTGAGTCACCGTCTTGAAAGACAGACTATTATTTACAGTGCAAAAGCAGCTGTCACCCCACCCATGATGCATTGCACTCACCAGTGTAAACGTCGTGGTCCCTGTCCAGAGTGGTGAACTGCTTGCCATTGTGCCAAGTGAGGGAGTCCCCAGCGTTGCCATGGTAGCGTCCGACTCTTAGTTTGTAGAAGTCGGCTTCTGGTTCAACGCGGAAGCTGGCGTATTCGGCAAAGGTCTTGCGACCGGACCAGTCCTCCAGCATTACCAGAAGCTTGTAGTTGCCCTGGTTGGTCAGCCAGTAGAGGTTCTCAAGACCCAGCCAGTATTCACCATCAATGTTCCCAAACCCTTGCTGTGAAAGAGAAAGTCAGGAGGGACGTTTAGAGATGTATTTTTGTTAGTTCTTAAGTCAGTCTAAATTCTTCATTTCAGATATTGACATTTGTTGTGCTACGGAACATGCATGTGAATGTTGTCTTCCATGGGCTTTCCTACATTCGCCTTCTTCTGCTTCCTTCATTAAACCAGTGTTTCCCAAAAGGGGTTCACGTTTTTGTTTTTGCCCAAGCACTCACACGCCTGATTCAAACGTTGCCCTACCACGTACACACTTGATTGACGTAATCAACCTAACCTAAGTCTTCAGTTTGAACCAGGTGTGGGAGTGCTAGGTTAAAAGCAAAAACAAGCGCCCGTTGGGGTCCCCAGGACCAGGATTGAGAAACACTGTAGTGAACTGCCATTCAACTGTTCTCAAAGACCAAAGCGTGTCTGCGACACTGGTATGATGTCAGCGGCAGAGCGGTGGCATAATAACAGGATGTGTTTAAGACGTGCTCTTCCTTAAGCTGGCGGAGTGTCTGGAACTGTGGTTTCCATTAAACCACACATGGATTCAATCAGGAGGGAGCCCCTTTACCCTGCGAATTATGAGCTTGTAATTTGTGATTCTCGTGTGTCTTGATGTGCCCCGTCATCAGAAGGGAGTAGGGCTGGGGGCCTTGGAAATTTCTCGTCTTCTTGCTCTCATCTTTAACGGGGAGGGGCTATTTATCAAAAAACGGCCTGCCCACCCTCGACGCTGCGGGATGTAAATCTTTAGCCGCTAAATGTTTTACCCTGTGTCCTTATGATAATGTTTTACTGCTTCAGAACCGTGGCATCTGAGGAAAACAACACTTCATTGATATTAGGACCTTAGATCATTGAATTGGCTGTAAGGTTAATAAACCTCCCATAGAAATGGGTTTTTATTGTCGACTTGTGGTATTTTGTGTTAGACTAGTTGACAGCTGTTAGCTATCCAGTGGTTGAGGAATCGTTGGATGAACTCAACATTTCGGAAAAATCCAGCACTTCAGTTTTTTTGGGGAAAAAAATACAGCATATGCAATACCACGGAATGGAAAAGTTTCAACGCGCGTTTTCAGTGATTCAGATGTGACCCGTAAACAGGGTGAATCTCCCAATATGACTTAAGAGAAATTTGTTCGGTATTTAATGACATAATTCTCTTGGCACTAGTTTGTGTTGCTCGTATCTAGCGACGCTGTTTCTCATGCTTTTTGTTAGTCGAGTGTGTGTGTGTGTGTGTGTGTGTGTGTGTGTGTGTGTGTGTGTGTGTGTGTGTGT
>JACXGI010006546.1:0-14767 GCA_016801175.1 Esox masquinongy
TTAATTTAGCTTTCAATGTATTTATCGTTTTCCAGATGCAATGCTTTGAATAAACATGCAAAAGAAAGCTCTCTTTTGACTACTATATTTTAAGTCCAACAACGTATAAATGTCTTTCTATGAAGAAACAAAAACCTGTTTAATGTTTACAATAACAAAACAACTCCACCGCTAACACAGTAACGAACGACCATGCGCTTATTCACCAAACATCATATACACAGGAGGATCTCTCGTTATCCATCCCTAACACATTAACTAGTAAAACGTTGAGTGTTCAGATTGTTAACTAGAAGAAAAGTTAGAGAACTGCTTACCAAATTAATCGCGATTGAAAACAGCAGTCTGGTTTTCTTCACCTTCTTTGCTGTCGTTCTTTGTGTGATGGACAGACGAAAATGGCCAATGATACTAGGACACAGAAAAGGTGTTATTTGATTGGCTGTGGTGGTTTTGGCAGAGCTGGTTCCCACCTCCTTGTACAGAGACACAACTATTTTTCTACAGGTTTGCAAATCTTTTTTTGCAAGTACACAAATCTTTTTTTGCAAGGACACAAATCTTTTTCGCAAGTACACAAATCTTTTTTACAAGTACAAAAATCTTTATTACAGAGCTTCGTCTCGTGGCACTGATTTTACGCCATAATAATTGACCTGCTTTTCTGTGTGCAACAAATTAAGGGCTCAAAGTACATAAGTGAAGGCAAAAGGCAGCAATGAACACACGTGGTTTTAAAACACTATGCCATTGACAAAAAAAATGAAAACTGAATTACAACAGTTTTAATGTTTACTTCAAACAAATGATTTATTATGCCACAGGTTAGAATTTTTTTAAATTCACTCAATTCTCAATGGTTTACGCAATATGTGGGCATTAGGTAATGGCAATTATAACATGGATCATAGTGCCATGTAGAAAATGAACTTACTAACTTTTACATTTTGAAAACCTCATTTCCCCATTTTACACTTTTTAAATTGCTGCTAGTTTACGTTATGTAACATTTTTGTTACTATATTTTTGCTTTATAGCGTATAGGCCTACTTCTTAATTCTTACTACTTAGATGTCGTGTGCTATGTCACAAGAATTTTACTGTTCAAAATGATGCTGTGTTATTCGCTGCATTTGATAAAATAAACTTTGAACATTGAAATGGTAAGTGTTGACCATTTTCAGCAGATCGTGAATATGTGGATATTTTAGTAGTAGCCTACCAATTACCTATGAGAACATATCCGTTCCAAACCCAAATGTGCTAGTCCTACTAATTGCTAAGTAGGAGGCGGCAAGGTTTTGTTGTAAAAATGTCTATAACCTCATCATAATTTAAGCTGACTATAAGGTCCGAATGTCAAATATCAACAGACACAGTGAGTTCAGGCGCCCAGTGAGCATGGAGTTCATCCTATCCAAAGTCTTTATATGTTTGATGCTGGAAAATAGTCACTCAACAGTGCATGTAGTCATTAGAAGGGTAATGAGAACCTTGAGCAAATTGTGTGGTACTACCTGCACTGTCCGCTATGTGGCTGTTCCTTCCGGTTGAGGTCGGGAGTGGACTGGCGATGGTTTGCTGAATGTGTGCTCTTTACTAATTGAAATAGGCTCCTCGGTTTTTACAGCTTCTATACGATCAGGTTAATATGGTCACAATAGCTCGATTCATGCGGAAAAATGCTTGGCAATTCATTGCTAAATAGGCCGTAACTACGAAAAGGGCGCTTTTCTGACGTATACTGTAGGTTAATATAATTTGAATATAACAAGTCTACTCTATGATTGGTTAATGGATGCAATGATGTTATAGGACGTAGGGGACCAATTTGGACATTTTCACTTAGGGGTGTACTCACTTTTGTTGCCAGCGGTTTACACATTAATGGCTGTGTGTTGTGTTATTTTGAGGGGACAGCAAATTTACAATGTTATACAAGCTGTACACTCACTACTTTACATTGTAGCAAAGTGTCATTTCTTCAGTGTTGTCACATGAAAAGAAATAATCAAATATTTGCAAAAATGTGAGGGGTGTACTCACTTTTGTGAGATACTGTATCCCTGGACTAGCCTACACAAGACTTGTTCTGTTATATCTGTGTGTTTGTGTGTGTGTGTCTACTAACACACTGCTTGTCTACTATATGAGACAGTATATCCACTCATACCCTACTTCATACAGTGTCATGAATTTAGTGTGGTGTTATGAATTGCATTGTGGAAACAAGGACAGTAGACAGGGAGGAGGGCGTAATAAGCCTGTAATGAATATGCAATTGCAATGAGGAAATGTGTTTTGGAAGGAAAGAAGAAAGGAAGGAAGGAATTAAAGAAAGAGGGGAAGGAAAGAAAGATTGTAAGAAATTATAAAAGAAAGAGAGAATGACAGCACACCACCTGACAATGTTAAAGGCCATGAGGCAAGTGGAGATGCAGTTGCTATGCCAGCATTATTGTTTTGATTGCAAGGCATGATTTGCTAGATTCTCTAGGCATGATTGTTTTTATTTTGAGTTCTTTAATGAAGTTGAATTTGGTTTGAAATCAATATTCACAATTAATTAGTTGTGTTCTTATTTGTTGAAAATCCAATGTGACAACTTACCCTACATAGTGTGACAATTTACCCGCTGATATGGCAAATTGTCACAAGTGCACACTCTCTATTTAACGGTCTACAACTCTGTACTGAAATAAGATATGAGGATGTAATGCCCAAGTCTTCCTTCTTCCATTTGGTTTGATATTTATAGCATCGTGATGTACTGTGCCCTGTAAATGTTACACAGTGTGAAGTGTGACAACATACCCCGCTCTCCCCTACTTTACCCATATATGTACTGTTTCATAGCAACAGCAAAATACCAAAATTCACTGTTGATTGCAGAGCCATTAAATTATAATCTCTCGAGATGGCTCTGGATTGAAGTGGCCACTGTAATTCTAATAGCCTATGTTACATGTTAATCTTTTTTGTTACGACTTAACTAAGTACAGGACACAATATTGGAACGCTGCGCTGAAGCGCCTGAAAGACGGAGCGCAGATGCGCGTGAATGAGGGACGCACCAGAGAAGAGGCGCAAGTAATTAACTGATAAGACGCACGTGCAGAAGTTGTAGGGAGCATTGAGAGGCTGAATGAATTGTTTGATAAGTGTAAGTTGTAAAACAAGAGATAATAGAATAAGCAAACAATATATTGTCTCATGAGGATCATTCTCGCAATTAGATATTTCATAGCAACTAGAGAAGGACAACATGATTGGGTATTGTTTCGATCCAGATATTTACAAATTTCTTGGCGGGCCAATGAGTAAATTGGCCGGGCCAAGGCCCGCCCAGGCCCAATAGTGCACCTGCCAATGTATCAAAGCCCTACATTTCAAGTAATTTGGCTCTAGGAAACAACCATAAAGTATTATTAAAACTATTCCTGAACTAAGAACTACAATCAATCAATATTCGCTGAGGATTGTTTTTAGTTCAGAAATCATTTTACATTAGTGCATTATTGTTAACACTACTACATTGTATAGCCTAGCTGACAAGCTTCATTATGAATAAATATTGACAATTTTAAATCTATATATAGCCAAGAAAATACAAGGCATTCACCAGCAAGCAGGCAGACACAGGGACAACAATCGTCCTCAGAGGTACGTTTTCTATGGGGCCATTATTGTAGCAAAACTATTTACAAATGTGTGTGGAGAGTTGTGTAACTGTATCTCAATCCGTGTGTGCGTAATCAGATTTGTAAATGTGTAAAAGAATCTGTAAATACGTACCGAGTTTTGTGAATGTGTACAGTAATCTGCAAATGTGTATTCAGATTCTGTGTGTGCGTAATCAGAATTGTGATTTGTAAGTGTATTGAGATTTGTAAATGAGATTTGTAAATGTGTGGACACATTTGTGAATGCGTACATAGATCTGTAAATGTGTAGACAAATCTGTAAATGCATATATGGACAAGTCACCAGTTTCAACTCAGACGGGCCTCTCAATTCGCTGTCTTTTTACACGTGACTTTTGCTACACTTCTACCGCTGCAGAGATCTGCAAATGCGTGTTGCGATTTGCAAATGCGTGTGGAGATTTGTATGTTTAGCCACCAGGCGGCGGTAGTATGCACTGATTTTACGCGTGACAATTGGGGAAAACTGGAGAGTAGGCTGGCTTTGAGAGTAGAGTCATTTGCTAGTTAAAATTCTCCAGGTTACATGGTGAAACATGTCTCTGCCTTTATGCAAGGCACCTAATCCTAAATACTACTGTAAATTGCCCTGTATAATAGTGTCTGATAAATTACTCAAATGTAAACATTTGTACAGATTAACGGTGGGTGGGATGATCAATTTCAAATAAAAAGGGCCTTGCTGCTTAAGGAAATTTGGTAATAACCAGACAAACAAGTAATAACCAGACAGTATAAGTTTCAGTTTTGTTGTCACTCACCTGTCTCATAGTTTTCCATTCTTCATCACAACCTCTTTCCAGGTTAACTGCCTGGAGCCCTACACTCTGTCCCCAATTCTGGCCACCTGTGTTCTGGATCACAATGTTCCACCGTGGGTCCTGACTACTGAGAAC
Source organism: Esox masquinongy (assembly GCA_016801175.1). NCBI lineage: Eukaryota > Metazoa > Chordata > Actinopteri > Esociformes > Esocidae > Esox > Esox masquinongy. The sequence continues at coordinate 4,601 of JACXGI010006546.1, forward strand.
ACTACCGGGCTAAACATGCTCAAAGACATATGCCACTTATCCTTCTACTAATACCAAACATGCATCTGTGTATTCAAATATTCCATAATATTACTTGGATACTGCATACCACATAGTCTCCAACACCCCCCGTCTCAGTCCTTAGTTTTCATGCTGCAAGTGTTTGTGCCGGGGGACAAGGGTCAGTCTGAATTCTGATGTATCCTTTTGGAGGAATGCCCCTGCTAATTACTGTGGTGTCTTGTTCAATCTTAAGGTAACCTAAGTCCTTGGACTGTGTTTTAGGTTTACCTGGCCTGATGTCTCTTAGTTGTCCCTGCTCAAAGTCCACCTGGTTGTGTTGCAGATCTACACAATGATTATAGGCCACCTGGTTGTGTTGCAGATCTACACAGTGATGATGGGCCACCTGGTCACCCATCTTTGTCCACCTGGTTGTGCAGCTGATCTGGATTCTGCCTAAAGACTCAGCCCACCTATATTTACTGACCCGCCAGTGATTGGAACATGCAAAAATATTGGACCAAAAAGGTAATGTATTCTTATGAATTTCCCCCAGAACTGCCAAAGAAGACCCCTCAAACTCTGTCTACTCTCTAAGTTTCTTCTTAGGTCCCGTTCCCACTAGTGCCAATGCAAAAAGGGTTCTATAAAATGAATTTGATGAACAGATAACACCAGTGGGTGAGTGGAACAATTTATAACCCACCCAACATATGGTCTGTATTCCAGTAATAAATCCTCCTGCTCTGATTTGTATTGAAAGCTGATACAACCTTACAGCATGAATATTTACAGATGACAAAGGAGAACCACTAGATAATACACACAGAAACTACAGCAATCAGTGTTCAATTGTAAATGAGTGCTGACAATCTTTCAAGCAGTAGATGAACACAACTTATTAGGAATGGATTGGGTGGACAGCCTGGCAGAATTTCTTATGAAACAGAAGACCAGCCTGACCCTCAACAACCAGTAAAATGTTTTATGTTCTAGTCCATTTTTTAATATAAATGAGAATCACATGAATGCCTGGACCTGTATAGCACACTTATTTTGGGGTCATGATTTTTTCTTAAAATCTAACATCACCAACATTGTCAGACTGTGGCAGAACAACTAAAACTCCCCAGTTTGAATCCTGCCTCAGTCTGAAATAAGATTGATTAAACACAAGTACTTAGTGTGAAATGTGTTATTTACATTAGTGATGAAATTAAGATCTTAATTTTGTTAACTCTGTCGCCTGATTAGTAGTGTACAATTATAAACTGGGTTGTTCAAACACTAAATGTTGATTAGCTATAAGATCTGGTACAAGTTAGTAACAGGTTTATAATAGTAGTAACGCAGGACATTTCAGGTGAATGGCTTATATACAATGTAAAGAACTGTATCCATGCATTCTGCATCACATTGTGCCTAAAAACAGACCTTAGTTGTCGTATATTGGTCATATACTACACCCCTTCCTGTCCTGTGCTGAAATATCTTACATTAGTATTTATTATTCAGAGACAATTTAAGTATGAATATTGAAGAATGACTGACAAACAAAAAGATAATTCAAATAATTTTATTAAATATGGAAACACATTAAATGCATGTCAAACACACATACAGACCATAAGGCCCATGATAATGACTGAGTCTGTATATGTCAAAGCTGTATCCAACCACAGGACAGCATCCATCCAGACTGGAAAACAGTTCTTGTTTCATAGAGAGGATAAAACAGGCCAATATTAGCTATTATGGAAACCAGTGAAGATTGGTGCCAAACTGATGGGTTGTTTTTCAGATTGTGTGAGATTGGATGGAACTATAGAGGTACTGGGAGCAGTAAACTGACTCAGGAGGACATGCCCTGAAAGTGGTCTGGTCCTCCATTCCCTCAAGGTATCTAGTGTTTCCCTCTGCACCCTCACGTGTCTAGGACTTAAAGAAAATCAGCAAGAAATAAAATGTTCAGTCTTAACAGATGTCCGTGTAGCTACTACTGTACCAGAGACAAGATACTGTACATTTACTGGTTTGGATTCTGGACTAGAGATTACATGGCGGGTGGATTTTTGCAGTGGTTGTCAAAACTCCTCTGGAACCCCCAGTTATTCCATGTATTTGAAATACTCAACTGCTTACACACGTGATCTAATTAGATTAACATTGCCAAAGAAAGAAATCAACAATCACAAATGAAGGGTTAAAAATATCTAGCCCTTGAATTGTAAACTGGGTAGTTCAGGGCTTTAACCAATATTTATCTCAAGCAGCTAGCTGTCATACATCTTCCAATCACCTCTCCCTCCACAAATGTTTACATTTTGGTCAGTTAGCAGGTTCTCAGAGAGAACAGAGAGACCAACAGGAGCAATAAAGGTTAGGCCTTGCTCAAGGGTAAACTAAGAACTTTCATCTGGGAAATTTGAAAAAGCGCCATCTCAGTTACCAGCCCAAAACTCAGTTACCCTTCATGACTGGATGATATGAGCAGAGGTCTTTCACAGGTAGATGCATCCGTAGTTTCCACCACCCCAGATATATGACCTCCTTTTAGACCCAGTACCTGTGGTAGTCTGCAGCATCCAAGCTCTGAATAAACAGACAGATATGGTCACTGATGGAATGGACAGGAACGGTAAAGACATATAGACTAATTAATACACTTGAACAGAAGGTTTTTTCATTAGCCAATAGATTGTTATTAAACCTGTTATTTTACCAGGTAAGTTATGAGGCCCATATTTAATATTTTGCCATGACATGGTCTAAAACCCATAGTCTTACCATCAGTGCCATTGGATCTGTAGTGATCAGTCAGGACCCCGTTTAACAACCCATCCAAAAGTCTGCACAATGTTCAGGACACTTAGAGCAAGTCTGGTCTCCCAAATATGGACCTACCCTGCTAACTTGAGAGACAAGCCAGCAATGGGAGACTGAGAATTTCAGTATGCCATGCTTACCATTCTCACAAGTACTCATGTCATTGCTACCTGCTCTGCTGGACATTGCCTGTCACACCTCCAACGGTGCCTGTAGACCAGGATGATCTACAGCAAGGGTTGGTGGTTAGGCTACCTGCTCTGCTAGACATTATTGACTGTCACACCTCCAACAGTGTATAGACCAGCTACAGGATGATCAACAGTTAGTGGGCACCGGTTCTTCACACTTATCCTGATACATCTACCTCCTAGTGGTGAACATAAAAAAACAGAGTAATTTGTAAACTGGTCAGTATTCAAGCAACTGGCTAACCAAGAATAAAGGCAAATTAGTCAATTTAGGCTATATCAGTATATTAAGCAACTACTGTATGGACTGAATTTAATAAATACATGATTTATTGGTAGCTACGGTTGCACTTGTTTACATTGATTAACAAGATACACATTACTGGTAGCATTTGTTATTGCTAACGATTAGGTATGAGACTAACTTAGCAAACATTAGGTTACTGTAGTGTTATGTAGCAAAAACATTTGCTAACTCAGCACGTAAGTAACTACAATAAGAACTGTAGCTAGCTACTGTATCTAACATTTTGCTGTCACTAGTGTCCACAGTGTCATCACGTTAATTTGGTTTACATACAACAAATATCTAGATAGCTAACATACATTTAAAACGAAAGTAATGATGTTCACTTTAGAAAGCAAATGTAGCTAAAACGTACCTGAATCAAATGGATGTGCAAGACAGGATGTCCTGAATTAGAGCCTATACCCGTCCCGTCGAGGCGGTTGGCAGCCTCTCTCAATAATTCTGAGAAGCTTTTCTGGGAGCCATATTTATTTATTTAATAGACCTAAATGGCATTCCTTAAACCACTACGTTACCAGCCCATCAATGCATGTCACGCTTAAAATGAGTGCGTCCTACCGCCGCCTGGTGGCAAAACATACAAATCTCCACACGCATTTGCAAATCTCCACACACATTTGCAAATCGCAACACGCATTTGCAGATCTCGGCTGCCGTAGAAGTGTAGCAAAAGTCACGTGTAAAAAGACAGCGAATTGAGAGGCCCGTCTGAGTTGTAACTGATGACTTGTCCGTGTACGCATTTGCAGATTTGTCTACACGTTCACATATATATGTATGCATTTACAGATTTGTCCACACATTTACAAATCTCTATACACTTACAAATCTTTTAAACATACAATTCTGATTACGCACACACATAATCTCAATACACATTTGAAGATTCCTGTACACATTCACAAAACTCGGTACGCATTTACAGATTATTTTACACATTTACAAATCTGATTACGCACACACGGATTGAGATACAGTTACACAACTCTCCACACACATTTTTCAATTGTTTTGCTACAATAATGGCCCCTCATTATTTGCTACAATAATGATTTCCTCGTTCAGTGTCTGTTGACAGTGAGCTAAAACACCATACTGATAGTTTCAAACTCATGTGTTTTATAGGCCCGATAGGTGGGATCTTGTATCAGGATGGAGGTAGGTGGTGTTTTTCATTCTAACCCATGATTGGTCCAGGTGCAAACTTTATTCGCTAGAGAGAGAAAGGAAAAACATTGTCTGACTCTGAATACGAGCAGTAGCCTACGAACATTTTTCGGTGGATAGCCTTACTTGTTAAAAAATAATACACATATGATGAATTGACTGAATAGATGCTTGGGGAGCAGGTAAAGGGGGGCAATGGTGAACACGTTAATCCCCAACCCTTGCCCAGAATATCCGGAAGTAATGTGTGTTGGTGTATTATAACGTAGCAATCAGAAGTATTACTTACAATCTGTCTTGTTTCCGCGGGTTGAATTAACTTGATGGAATTGCATTCGCCTTTAGTCCTCTTCTAAGTGAACGTGAGGAATGATCTTCTGTATTAAAATGTTTCTCGCAAAAACGGTCTCGTTGGCTAAGTTTCTCCATTGATTGTACCATAATACGGCTCCGGAGACTGTGAAGTTAGCTTCATATTCAAGATTCGGAATTTGATCTTCTATACCTCATCAACGAAACCTACCAGAAAGACAACAATTACATATTCTGAATCTGCTGGCGATAGCGAACAAGCAACACTCCCTGTTTTTTATGTTGCGTTCAATGTTCAAAAGACGACATTACAGTAGCCTACATGTGTATGGCGGATTCTCCGCGTATTCTCAGTAAAGGGAGCGTGTCAAAAGTGCATAATAAATGAAGTTTTTGCTGACAAAGTAACGCCAATTGCATTGCAACTAAAAAAACATAAACCAACCAAACCAACTATAAAGAGCTCAGAATTCGGTGCCCTACCATTCACATGGTTGTTGTATTGCATTATAAAACAACTAAAGGTAAAAATACTATCGCCTGTTGTTAAAATAGAGGTCAATACTTCAGACCCAAGGTAACTTTGTAATATACCATCAGGGACAACTTCCCTACCATGAAAATCATTCAGTATTATAATTTAGGAAATGATTAATATTATTTAAAACATTTTAATTCAATTTTTGACATTACTAGTTTATGAAGCATTTTTCAATCAAAAATGCTCAACAGCTCGGACCTAATAAGACTTACATGGAAATGATCAACTGAAATAGCTTCAGGGACAGCTTTTCTACCATCAACATCTTTTAATTAAATTTTTTTTTGAAAATTATTACTAGTTTTTAAAGCGATTCTCAGTAAAAAAAAATGCTCAATAGCTTGGACCCAATAAAACTTACGTGGAAAAAAATCAACTGACAAGCTTCAGGGAAAGCTGCTCTACCATCAAATCCTTTATTCTGGCGATTTTTCAATTTTGGAAATTATTAATAGTTTATAAAGCAATTTTGTATATAAAGCAATAGTTAATAAAGTTGGTTATTTCCACATACGTTCTATTGGGTCCGAGCTATTGAGTATTTTTGATTGAAAATTGCTTTAAAAACTAGTAATATTTTCCAAAATTGTAAAACTTAAAGATGTTGATGGTAGAACAGCTATCCCTGAAGCTAAATCAGTTGGTTATTTCTATGTAAGTTTTATTGGGTCCAAGCTATTGAGTATTTTTTATTGATAATTGCTTTAAAAACTATCAATACTTTTCTAAAACTTAAGGATGTTGATGATAGCGCAGTTGTCCCTGAAGCTATTGGTTGGTTGTTTTGATATGAGCTATTGACATTTACATTGACGTTTTTCATTAACATGACCAAATAATGGTGCACTTTTAAGACGGTGCCTTAACCCTCGCATCGTAGTAAAGCAGTTTTTCACGTTCTTTTCGACTCTGAAAGATAAATATGAAACCGATATGAAAAATCAAGGGGTGTGGTTTGTTCGCTATCCCCAGCAGATTCAGAATATGTAATTGCTGTCTTTCTGACAGGTTTCGTTGTTGAGGTATTGACGATCAAAGTCCGAATCTTGAATATAAAGCTAACTTCACTGCAGTACAGCAGAATACGTTTTTTAATGGACATGAATAAAGTTCTCACCATAAAAATCCCCTTTCTAGTTGGCAGTGCAATTTCACCAGAAGCACTGAACTTTGGAAGTAATGTTGCGTTGGAACCGTATTAAATGTCAAACAAGACATCAGCTAGGTTACACAGGTTGTAATCTATTTATATTGATTTGTGTCACCAAGGCCAGCTACGAGCCAAAACCCACCCCGTCGTCGTCGCGGTATCAATAATGCTTTGTATTCCTATAGAACTTGTGTTCACAGAAACAGACTTGTTCGGACATTACGAAAATGAGTGAATCTATTTTTTTAATGGAATAAAACATATTGATGTTTCGTTATCTTTTGTTCACGTCGTTTCTACGATGTTTCATCATCAATCTGAACCATGCATCACAAGTAGCCTAACCGGTTCATGTAGGACTCATCTTTTGCAGCTGCATGAGGCAACATTGCGCAATCCACGCATGCCACACATTGACAATTCCGCGTGTCAGCACATTTGGGACGAAAGGCCGGTGTGTAAAGCGGTAAGATAACTTTGCCAAACGCCCGATGACCCCCCCCAAAGAACGGTACATTTGTTTTACTTTAATATGAATAGATAACTCAATATTGCATTCTCTTTTCTCCACAATGATTGACACCTCACTGGGTCGGTATCTAACAAGTCAAGGTCAGGAAACGGTGTGGGAAATCCCATGCCAACTCATTACAAAACGTCCCGAAGACCGCCCTTTACTAGCGCCGATGATTATTCATGCGAAGCCTGATATTTTTTTTGCTCCCCTCCCCTAAAATTGGGCGCATCCGAATGGTTAGTTACCTGTCAACTATTGACAGCCTACTCATATATGCACATAATTACCGCATATTTATACACGATCCCTCGCAAAAAGTTTACAATGGTCTGATGTATGACCAACATTAATACTCAACAGAGACTGATAAATTAGTCAGTTAACAGAAACAGTACTAGTTATCCGGAGCTTTAAATTATATATGTTGAAACTCTTTTGAACTTCAAGCATGGACACCAAAGGTAAGAAGATTGGAATACTCTTAAACTCTATATTTGTGATGGATTATTCAAACGCGTTAACATTGTCATGATCAGGCTGACATAAACCTGTTTGGTCCAACATGTGCTTCTGAGTTTCGTTAATTCATTGAAGCAACGGCAGTAATCCTAAATTCTCTATATCAACACAGGAATGTTTTTTGTAGTTACCGTTTACTACTTCGTATTGATTAGGCTTGTAGTCTATTAATAGAGATACAGTTGTTGCAGTTCCACATGTTTTATGTTGTAACATATATGGCTGTTATTACTGATATATGACCAATTGTCTCAGAGTGTTCAATAAGGGAGAATGATCAGGTAGACGTCCAGAGCAAGACACAGTTTCAAAAAAGATCAGGGCGACTAACAAAGCCGGACAAATCATTATGGTAAATTGTTATTGCAAATCACTATGACCTCACCTTTATGTCTGACTCTATAATTATTACATTCAATGGCAGCTTGTTGACTTACAAAGGAAGACAAATCATTATGGTCAATTGTTATTGCAAATTACTATGACCTCACTTGTATGTCTAACTCTATAATTATTACATCCAATTGCAGCTGGTCTTTAAGTGGTCTTGAAATACAGTTTTTATGACATTCAGCAATTCTACTGAAAGACAACATTTTGCAATTTCGTAGCATATTGCAATTCTACTCCTTTTGCAATAGGGCAAGAATATAACAAGAAGCTTTTTTAACTAGTAAATTTTTGCAATTCTACGGATTTACCATTGGGGGGCAACATGTTTATTGCTTTCATTTCTAAAAAGGTGTCCATGACTTACGCTATGTTACTATGATGTTTGATTACAACAAATACATTTGTTGAGGCTCCCTGAAGGTTAGGGCCCCTCGGCCCAGCATGCCTGGTCAGTATTATCAAATTGTTATCTTTAAGTTTTGTATTTTTAATACTTAATTACATTTTGCAATAATACAAAAAAGCCCCTTAAATATGTGGTGTATGGTATGATTTTTTTATCTTTATTTAAAAAAATCTTAATTTAAATATTTGAAACTGGCAGGATAAGCCAAAATTTTGAAATTGCACCTGGTGTATTCTAGTACTTAATATTTAGAACACTACCGATTTCTTTACTATTGGTAAAAATAATTATTTAAAACAAAAAGTGATCAGTTGAACTGTATGTTGTTTCCTTGGCATGGATTGTTAGAAAAGTGTGATTGATGCACTCGCGCTATTGTAATTAGTGATGGCCATACTAGGCTTCATTACCGTTCTTCTAACAGCAGGATATTATGCTTGCAGCGCTAACTGAGAATTTATTTTTCAAATTAAAAGCCATCATTGAAATATATATGGCAATATAGTTAGCAATCTAGTCAGTACATTTTATGTTTAATATCCGTTCCAATATTGTTTGTGTCTGTTTTTTTTACAGACTAGATTGTTAACTATATTGCCTTATAAATTTCAATGATGGCTTTTATTGTGCTAACGAAAATCTGAGTGCTGCCAGCATAATATTCTGCTGCTAAAATAACGCTAATGAAGCCTCATTTGGCCATGACTAATTGTAATACAGTACTATGATGGTAAACTCAGTTGTTATAGAATCAAACAGAATAGCATAGCATTCCATTAAGTAGCATAGTATAAAACAGCATATAGGATAGGATATACAGTAATAGAAGAGTGTAGATGACTAAGACACGGACTGGGCCCATAAAACACAGAAATGCTACACAACATGTTGCCGGTTTTTGGCCAGCAGTTTGCTTTAGTTCTTCCCCCGATGTGTTATTTCGACTTTGATTAGAAAGGAGTTCAATGACAGAGTTCTGGAGGGAGCACAGCCGCCAGGCCACCGTGGAGGAAATGATGTTAGACTCCCACGCCAAGGAGCTGACCCAGCATGAGCTGCCCGAGATCCTCTCCCTGCTGCCCAGTCTACACGGCCAGAGGATCCTGGAGTTGGGCGCCGGCATCGGGTCAGTTGGCCAATTTTAAATGTATCAATAAAACCAATGATCAATAACCATTAACAACAAAACATCAACGTTTCATGATCTCTGTAGAGCCAGGACTTGTACTATTAACTGACCATGTTACCAGGGAAAATGCCCTGAACCATGGCTGTAAATGCTTACATAGTTGCTGTTGGAACAGTCCAGTGGGCTATAACTAGGGTATTTATACTGTGGAGTATGATGTGTCGCTGAACTTTTTGACCTTTGTTTTGGTTTCTTCTTTTGTGGTCTTCCAGGAGGTTTACCAGCCATCTGTTGGCCCAGGCCAGTCACGTGACAGCGGTGGACTTCATGGAGAGCTTCGTGAAGAAAAACCGACAGGAAAACGGCCACCACAGCAATGCAGCCTTCATCCAGGCTGATGTCACCAAGCTGGACTTTCCCAAAAACAGGTCCACTGTTTCATTAGTATATTATATTTGTGTAGACTTTTTATATCCACTGTATATATATATATACAGTGGATATAAAAAGTCTACACACCCCTGTGAAATTGCCAGGTTTTTGTGATGTAAAAGAATGAGACAAAGATAAATCATGTCAGAACTTTTTCCACTTTTAATGTGATCTATAACGTGAACAATTCAATTGAAAAACAAACTGAAATCTTCGAGGGGGAAAAATGAAAAATAAAAACCTTACCTTAAAATAATAAAAACCTTAAAAT
>JACXGI010006546.1:14867-41619 GCA_016801175.1 Esox masquinongy
AATCACAAATAAAGTTCAGCTGTTCTAGTAGGATTTTCCTGACATTTTCTTAGTTGCATCTCAGAGCAAAAGCCATGGTCCGCAGAGAGCTTCCAAAGCATCAGAGGGATCTCATTGTTGAAAGATATCAGTCAGGAGAAGGGTACAAAAGAATTTCCAAAGCATTAGATAAACCATGGAACACAGTGAAGACAGTCATAATCAAGTGGAGAAAATATGGCACAACAGAGACATTACAAAGAACTGGACGTTCCTCTAAAATTGATGAAAAGACGAGAAGAAAACTGCTCAGGGAGGCTTCCAAGAGGCCTACAGCAACATTAAAGGAACTGCATGGATTTCTGGCAAGTACTGGCTGTGTGCTACATATGACAACAATCTCCCGTATTCTTCATATGAATGGGCTATGGGGTAGGGTGGCAAGACGGAAGCCTTTTCTTACAAAGAAAAACATCCAAGCCTGGCTGAAGTTTGCAAAAAGCAACATCAAGTCCCCCAAAAGCATGTGGGAAAATGTGTTATGGTCTGATGAAAATAGGTTGAACCTTTTGGCCATAATTCCAAAAGGTATGTTTGGTGCAAAAACAACACTGCACATCACCAAAAAGAACACCATACCCGCAGTGAAGCATGGTGGTGGCAGCATCATGCTATGGGGCTGTTTTTCTTCATCTGGAACCGGGGCCTTAGTCAGGGTGGAGGGAATTATGAACAGTTCCAAATACCAGGCAATTTTGGCACAAAACGTTCAGGCGTCCTTTAGAAAGCTGAAGATGAAAAGGAAGTTCACCTTTCAGCATGGCAATGACCAAATCCACAAAAGCATGCCTTTCAGCACACATCCAAATCCACAAAAGCATGGCTTCACCAGAAGAAGATTAACATTTTGGAATGGCCCAGCCAGAGCCCAGACCTGAATCCAATTGAACATCTGTGGGGTGATCTGAAGAGGGCTGTGCACAGGAGATGTCCTCGCAATCTGACAGATTTGGAGCGCTTTTGCAAAGAAGAGTGGGCAAATATTGCCATGTCAAGATGCACCATGCTAAAAGACTGAGTGTTGTAATAAAATGAAAAGGTGCTTCAACAAAGTATTAGTTTAAGGGTGTGCACACTTATGCAACCAGGTTATTGTGAGTTTTTTATTTTTTATTTTTCCCCCTCAAAGATTTCAGTTTGTTTTTCAATTGAATTGTTCACGTTATAGGTCACATTAAAGGTGGAAAAAGTTCTGACATGATTTATCTTTGTCTCATTCTTTTACATCACAGGAACCTGGCATTTTAACAGGGGTGCGTAGACTTTTTATATCCACTGTATCTACTGGACATTTATGATATTCCAGTTTGTATGTATATATATAATCAATATATAGATAATTTCTCATAATACTAATATATCACGAAATAGGTCTGCTGTTTGTATAATGCATGCTATATATAATATAGGTTGGTATTTAAGATAACAGATCCACAAATGTTTATGGTCTTGTTTAAATAAAGCCTTGGACATTGTGATTTTGGATTGATAAGGTGTACTGGGACCTGAACTAAATCTATGGTTTAGTTCATATGAGTGATGACCTTTGTCTTTACCCTGAGTCATTCAGTGAGTTGGTAGTATAGCACTATTTCAACATAAGGTCAGGCACAGATTTATTTTGGGAGCACAAATACAATTAAGCAGTTCTTCAATTGTAACGGATTACATTAATATGGTGTAACAGTTTAGACAGCTAAAATTGAACTTTATTTCCTATGTAGTGGGTCACTGACTGTCTTGGGTATTGTGCATGATCTAATCAAAATCAAATCAAACGTAATTTGTCACATCTTTTATTAACAGGTGTACACCAAAAGTAAAATGCCTTCAAGGGCTTGTTTTGCAGAATGCAGATAATAAAAAATATAAGATAGAAAAAAGTAACAGAAGTACAATATAGAGTACAATATGAACACATATACTTTGGGAATGTGGGAATCATTTTAGAATGTATATATATCATGATGTCTGTGTCAGTCTTTATATTTTTTGTTAATATGAATCACACCATCAGTTATGACATCATATTCTCCAACTGGCTGATGATGTACCTAAGTGATGAAGAACTGAGGTCACTAACAGGGAGGATGCTGGGATGGCTCCGGCCTGGAGGACACTTGTTCTTCAGAGAGTCCTGCAACCACCAATCAGGTATGAGTTAGCCCAGCCTGACAATGGCCCTATGCAGCTAGCAAGACAGCCCAAACAGATTTGAGACCATGCTAGTTAAAAGTTATTTGTCACTTGAATATCTTCACACTTGGAAGGAATTGCTATTCAAGCTAAGAGGTTATGAAGTTGGATAGGTGCAGGTAGTATAACAACATGTTCACTCTGCCATGCAGCTATCCTGTTACAGAATGGTAAAAAAAAAATGGAGACTTGTTTTAACTCAACAATGCCACCTTTACAACCAGTGACCAGAAATGGTGGAATGCATCTTTAAATGCTGTTGGTATAAAGCTGTATAATAATGGTATGTTATTTTAAAAAACATGCTGTCAAATAAAATGATAGCTGTGCCTTTCTTTGTTTCTGCTCCTCTAATATTCCTTTATTTTTCTCTAAACTCTGTTATATGTCCCTTCTTCTTCCCACTCTCCCTCTTTTTCTCCCTCGCTTTTTCTCTGTATAGGCGACTCTAAAAGGGACTTTAACCCAACACACTACAGGTCATCGGCACAATACAGTCATCTGATTACAACCACACTGTGGAAAGAGCCTGAGGGGGAGGACAGTCTGGTGTTTGGCTTTGACATCGTTCTTAATAAAACCGTGCAGACTTACATCAAGGTAGGTGGCTTTATTACACTGTTTTTGCTCAATCATTATAATATGTGTCAAATCATTTGAACGGTCTCTTTCAGGCTACCAGGCTAATATCCAAAATGTCATGATACTACCATTTCAGAATACCGTATTACTGTTTCAGATTATGCTAACATACTTTAATCCTTACTAGTGTGAAGAGCCTGCTGGTGCCTCTTAATATACAGAAGGGTGATTAAATAAAGGATAAACCTGAATAATCAAGAGGCTCTGTTATGCTGTGAGGTCATTTTCCTGGCATGGTTTGGGGCCGCTTGCCTCCTTAGGGCTTGTGTAACACTACGCTACATTTTCTGAGATGTATCGCAGATGATTCAAGATGCTAGATTATTTTGTTGTGTAAACTTGATTTCGATAGCTGGGGACGGCACCTTCCAAGATAGCGTGCGCCACATTTTTGATTTGCCTCAGTTTTGCCAGTTTCTGTTTAGTGCGCACGCATATTGCTTGACTTTCCCGTGATTGATGCATACAGTCCTGCCTGGTAATGTCCAGATTAATGAAGGCAGTGAAACTATTCGCTACCGAAATTCTGTTCCAACCTTCATTGCAACTTGACTGCCCTTGTTGTGTTTTACAAGATTCCTTCCTTTAGGGAATCAAGATTGTACCCACCTCACAGCTAGTCTGCTGTGAAACAAAATTGCTTATTGGGGAGAGAGCGGCTCTTTGTGGCAACTATTGATTTAAAAATTATTTTATAAAATACATTTGATTGATTTACTAAAAAGCCTTATTTGGCATGTTCTGGCTGGTTTTACTAATTGACAGACTCACCTGACATGTAGTAGCAAAATTAGATTGAGGAAAACCTTACCATGACTGATTTCCGTGTAAAAATCCAGCGATAAATAAGAGAAGTGGACAGTTAAGCTGACACTGAAATACAGGTGGTGGAGAACAGTTTCAGTGTAAGAAGAGCTAATTTCCTTTTTGTTATAAGTGCAAGACCTTCCTTTCAGTCACATGGAAGAGTGAATAAATGTGGACAGGGCCGTTCCGTGATGATGTCACCTCAGAAGATGCCCACTTCACGATCGATTTGTGCCCGTCTTAGCTTTGAATGGCGTGATTTAATTTAATAACCTTCTCTTACTTTACCTTCTTGTTTTAACCCCCCTTCTCTCCAAGATGAAGAACAACCAGAACCAGGTGTGTTGGCTACTACAGAAGGTTGGCCGTAACGCTTCCTGTCAGGGGGGCTTCAGTACCTTCCAGCAGTTCCTGGATAACCAGCAGTACACACGCAACGGCATCCTGCGTTATGAGAAGATGTTCGGGGCAGGATACGTCAGCACTGGAGGCCCCAGCACCACAAAGGTGAACAGGCACACATGCATGCACTCACATAAACAGACAAGACCCAAAGCATAACGTTTTTTTTCTTCCCATGGACAGGTGGGTTGTAACGGAGTTAAATATAAATGTCTGAACTGTGATAGGTGGCGACATACTCTAGAGGTTGTGCGGTTACTCTTTAGTCACGCCAAGAGAAAGAGCTTGAGTATTTTGCTCATTCGGCCTTCTCTATTTAAAACGAGTTGGGTATTACACACAATGTGCGAGTGGGTTTGATTTTGTGTGCCGCTTCACTTTCTCTCTTTTTTAACTTTGCGGTTCAAGGAGTTTGTGGACATGCTAAATTTGAAGCCGGGGATGAAGGTTCTGGATATTGGGTGTGGCATCGGTGGGGGAAACTTCTACATGGCAAAGGTAAATCCCGGTCACATTTGTACAAAGGAATTTTCTGGAACCTCGTCTAGTCCACTTTCATGTTCAATACACAAACAATTTGATATGGTCAAATATTTGAATTATGACAATAGGGGAGGGGATGATAATTATGATGTCTCGCAGACCTTCGGTGTGGAGGTGCTGGGCTTGGATCTGTCAGCCAACATGGTGGAAATAGCCGTAGAGAGAGCCGTGAAGGAGAAGCTGCCATCAGTGAGTTTGATTCATCACCCGTCATTGGGTCATCTACTGTCGCTTTCATCTGGACCTTGACATGTCAGATGATAAAATAAGAGTTTACCACATCCTCACAGTTGATTGCTTGTGTTGCACATACCAGGCCTAAAATGGAAAAGGGTTTTAAACAGGGTGGGTAACCTAATTTCGTAATCCTCTAAAAAATCAGCTATCTCATTACTTTGATAGGTACCATAATTGCCACAAAAGCGTAATTTTAATGTCCGTTGTTATTTTGATTTTAAAATAAAACATTACAGTGAGGGTGTGCTGTGACCATTTCTCGCCAAGCAGTTCTACAAATTTCCAGGGTCAATCTAGATTAGCCAGATTGACCGTATTGTTTGGGCTGTAACATCTGTCTGTGTCACTACCTTGGAAACAGGACCCGCTGCATTGATGACGGTAAGGGTTGGCAAATAAATGTTAGTACTATCAGCTACATAAGCAGGTAACATTAGCTTGCATTAGCTCCCAATACAGCTACCAATACAACCACATACTACCACATATTGGCTGGATACAAATTAGTTAACTAGTACAGAGCTTATCTGAAGATAAGGCTACTTTTTGCACTGCACAAGGATTTCCTGCTTTTGCAGTTTTCTTGACAGTGATAAGTGTGGTAGTTTGTGTCATCGAAGTGTTATTCAAATTAATAAAGGTAAAGCGCACACCTGTGGCATCAGCTGAACTGTCTGAAGATGCAATAACGCTAAAAAAGATTTTCCTATAGTTATAGTTTTCCTATAGTTATTGTCTGTTATTAGGATTTATATCGGTGGGTGATAAAGATGATACTCAACTAACATATCGTGTTTAACATTATTAATAACTAAACTGAAAGAAACAAGAAAACATCAGGAACACAAGCAGGCAAACCACACACGATGGCAGGCAAGAGACACACAGTAACTCAACAAAGGGCTGACAGAACTGGGCAACTAAATAGGGTGCTAACAAGGGCTAATGACAAACAGGTGAAAACAACAAGAACAAAAAGGACAGGCTAAGATCAAGTACAAAGGCAAAATTTAGACAGAACAAAACAGAGCCTTACACTATTTATGCAGTAGCTCTTCCACAAATAGTCAAATGAACTCACAGAATGGCCTTTGGTACTGAATAAAAACGTTATACGATTATCATGGCCAAAATATTTCACAATAACGATATTATCGTTATAGCTATAGAAAATGTCAAAATAAATAATAATGCTATCTATCAAATTCATCTTTAACTTTGTTTATTGTGTATTTTGTCTCTTTTTTGGCAAACTAATTAAACTCAAAATATGAACATGTAGGGAGGTTTACAGTATGTAAACATAAGTTAAAAGCATACAAAAACAACAATTACACTTAATGGATAGTGAAAAGTCAACCAGATGAACTGACAAAAAATCCACAAGTCCTAACACCAGGAGGACAGATACAACGTCATTTCCGCCTAGTGACGAGGCTACAAAGGCGACTCAATGCCAGTGTGTAGGGCCAGACTCGTAGTTTAAGCACATGCATTGTCCATAAATGACATGAATAAGCTATAGAAAAACTGAGAGTAGGTTTTTGAAAAATACAATGTCCTAATGTTAATAGACTACAAAAACGGCACGTATTTTTGCGGGTCTGTCCTGGGAGTTCTGATGTGGTAAATGGGTTAATTCAAACGCCAGTGTATAGGTTCAGACTCGTAGTTTAAGCATGTGTCGTTTGTCTATAGGATACATGAAAACACTATAGAAAAACCAAGAGTTTTTGGAAAAATACAACGTAATTTTCGCCTAGTGAATACGATATTATCATATGTGTATTATTAACATGATATCAGTATTTCATGTTTTTAATATCACGGTTATCGTCAATACCGGTATTTCGTGTCACCCCTACATCACACACTTTTTTTTTTGAATGAGACGTTTGTGGGCATGGGATAAATATTCCAAATTAAGACACTGCATAAACCTTGTTATGGCAGGTTAATGAATCCCAGCCTGACATGACTTGTTTTTTTAATTAATCAGAAGTACCAGTTAAGAGTGGTATAGACACTGCCTATTCCTGCAGGTCCACTTTGAGGTGGCTGACGCTACCAAGAGAGAATTCCCGCAGGGTTCGTTTGATGTTGTCTACAGTCGAGACACCATCCTGCACATTGATGACAAACTGGCACTGTTCAAGCGCTTCCACGTAGGTAGCACGTCACTGTACACGCATCGACTAACTAGGCTGACACACACTGTTTTCTAATCAGGACCTTCTTTATGTCTGCCTGTCAAATACGGGTTGGTTCTGTTCCTGCCTGCAGTCGTGGCTTAAACCCGGTGGTCAGGTGCTGATTAGTGACTACTGCTGTGGAGAAAAGCCTTGGACTCCTCAGTTCCAGGAGTATGTCAAACAGAGAGGCTACATTCTTTACACGCCACCACAATATGGCAAGGTATACATAAGCCTAAACATTACAATGCAAATGTGTTATAATCCAGGACCATGCTATCATAATGAGCTTTGTCTGTCTGTTTGTAGTTCCTGGAACAGGCAGGTTTCTCTAATGTACGTGCTGAGGACAGGACCGCTCAATTCATGCAGGTGATCGAGATGGAGCTGGCCAGAGCAGTGCCCATTAAAGACGAGTTCATCAAGGTAAACTTTGGCACTCTCAATTCAATTCAAAGAGCTCCTTTGGCACTGGAAACCTTTTAACAAGTGTTAAATAATGAGGCTCTAACAAAATAATATATTCTAAAACTCTAGGTAAACATTACACATTAAACAAAAATATCTTAAAAATGATAAACGTATTCATGAATTTATTATAGGCTACGGGCAGTGTTGTAACAATAAGCAAATAATTACAAATAAGAATGACGAGGGAACAATTTATGTTGAACACTGTGCGGTTACACTTCATGTAGATAAATGCTCTACATACATTCTTACACTTCTCTCTTGTTCTGTCATTCACCAGGGCAGGTACAATTTATATATGTGGTTGTGCATTAAACAATTTTCTGTTGTTATTAAATAAGATTTAAAATTTGACTTTTTTTAGCAGCTGCTTTCCTATTAGTCACCGACAGTCACTCAATTAGCCATGTCAGCAAACAGTTTGTAGTACTCAAGCCTGCTTTGGCTAGCCAAATACTGATTGGGCTAGCCAGGTGTTCCACACCCTTTAGGAGGACCCAATGATTTTGTTAGTCATTCTAACTCATATATCATAATAATATGGCAGTCAAGTCAAAATTCTTACAATTGTTGGACATGTTCTTTAAAGTGACAACATGGCTCTACACCACATAGCAAAATGGGTAAAAATGCTAAAACTGCTAAATGCAAAATGAATAGACTGGCATGAAATTGCTATGAATTGCATGTCCCTTGGCAAACTGTGTAGAATTGTAGTTAAACCTACTGACTGACTGTGTCACGGGTCATAGGAGTTCTCAGAGGAAGACTACCTGGCCATAGTCAATGGCTGGAGTGAAAAACTCCAGCGCTGCATCACTGGGGACCAACGCTGGGGTCTATTCCATGCATCAAGGAACTGAGAGAGATGAAAAGAGGAGTGAGAGGAACCCTCTCAAGGAGATTACCAATCTGAGACTACACACCTTGTGGCACTTATTAACAGATGGTTAGGTATTCTATTTCAAGTAAGAAATGTTCAGTATCCCGGGACCAGTCTATCTTAAAAATTTATATTTATTGGTATCTTAAATTTGAGATGTTCTAATGGATTGCATGTTTGTAATGTATTAATTGTATTAACATAATTGTATAAATAACTGATATATTAAGTTATCCACTTACATTTGATTTGATGTGTGTAAAGTTTAATATTGTAACTGAATCAAAATGTGCATCATTACCCTGTCTGTATTATGAGTTGAGAGGAAATGGGCATGAGAAACTTAACACAACGCATAGGTGCTGACTAACTCTGAACAAAGGATAATACATAGGACGTGATGCCTGTTACTGATGGGCCCCACACATCCTATCCATACATCCTGTCCACACATCCTGTCCACACATCCTGTCCACACATCCTGTCCATACATCCTGTCCACACATCCTGTCCACACATCCTGTCCACACATCCTGTCCATACATCCTGTCCACACATCCTGTCCACACATCCTGTCCATACATCCTGTCCACACATCCTGTCCATACCTCCTGCTAGGAGTTGCCCATGTGACTGTCATGGATAGGCCCATGGACCATAGGTTGGAACATACCATACAAGGGTCTTTTGTAGGATAAACCTTTCTTATTGGAGGATATTGGACTGTGTAATGGTTGGTTATGACCACTGGCCACCTCCTATGTGTCCTGGCATAAAAGACTTTGTTAACTGTGTAATTATTGGAGAGAAAAATGAAACAACTATGGAAGGTTAACATCGTAGCCTCATGCTGAATAAAGATGGCTCTCCCCTGACTTCCGGTTGCATTTATTTTGTTCATGGATCAAACTTGGACAGAATCTAACAGCATGGTGCCGTGACCCGGACAGATGGATTTGCACTCTGATTGGTGAGTCAAACCACTCTAGAAGAACAAGTCAGTTTAAAGAGCATGAGTATCCAGATGAACACATCTGGAAGAAGAAGTCCTAGAATTTTGTTTTTAGGCCCTAGACACCTTTAGTGAAGAATACGTAAGACTTACGTTGACACAGCATATGGTGTGTGTGTTTTAGTCCTGTTAAAGTACAGGAGATTCTAAATCTTCCCTGTTGTGATGGGAAGTGCTTACTAGACTGAATAGTAAGTGACATGTGTAAAGTCCTAATATAGGCCACTCTTTAGTGCAAAGCTTTGGTATTCATCTAGGAGTCCTTTTTATTTGGGTAACAAGTTGACACGTGTGTAGTAATAATTTTAATCTTGTACAAGTAAGGGGAAGTAAAAAAATGACGTCTTTAAGTTAAAAATAAGGACTGCAGCCTCACACGTTGTAATGGAGAAAATAGCTGATGACATCAAAAAGAGTTTGAAAATAGATGACTGTCACCAAGAGATAATTCAAAAATATGTCATTGTTCCAGAAGAAGATTTTTGGAGTTTTTTCATATACAGAAAATGTGGGAAGAAATTCAAAGAATGCCTGATGAATTATAAAAAACACGTTGGTCGTTGATTGGGTTATCAGAAATAAAAAAATGGAATGATAAATTCCTCAAATATGGTCTTGAAAGATTTTTGAAGGAGAAAGAATGTGTTCAGGAGTTGGCTGAACAAATGGCTGAACTGGACAAGTTGAAAAAGGGACTTGAAAAGTTGAAAGCAGGAAAAACTAAAGACATTCAAACATCTAAAAGACATTCAAAGGCCATTGAAAAAGAAAACAGGACAATGTCAATATTGTGGAATCCTTGACCATTGGCAGAATGAGTGTCGCAAGACACTAATTGTATTGTAAGAACCAAAGGAAAAAGACAGGATGCACAGGCAGTTATAACATGAGACATTCTGCCCACATGCCAAGCAGTGGCAAGCAAAGATCTCTCATGTATGGAATTCAGGAATCAAAGACAGAGGATTTCCTGGCGATCCCTGGGACAGATGTGAGCTTATTTAATCATTAATTAAGAGTTTTAAATGTGTTTCCAGAAATGTATCGTACTTAAATATTGAGTAGAGCTGGAACTTATCAAGGAAATCTGATCACTTCCCTTGATAATGACCATGCTTATTCAAGCGAATATTAATTTGAAAGCACTTTGATGGTACATAGCATGTTTTAATAGGCATTCGGCCTGTTTTAGGCAATAGGCCTGTTTTGTCCTGTCATGCTTGAACATGTTTTAATAGGTATTCAAGGAATAGCCTTTTTTGTTGTGCTTTGTCATGTTCACTATGTAATTTTAAATCAAACGTATTTATTGCGTTGATGATAATATTTAAAACCGTAAGGCCTCAAGGAGGGAATCACTACAATGTGGGTAGGCTTTAACAGGCCCACCGCATGGTAACCATCTGTTGCTGCTGAGCTGTTCACTAGCACACGTTGTTACATCTAACCCTAGTGATAAATTAGAAATTGGTACAATGATGATTTTCTAATCTGTTAAAATAGTCTCATGGTTTTCTAACAAGAGGTTAAAATACTGTGTTTTCTCTCTCCTTATATATTGTATAAGTGGTAGAATGAAGAATCCACATGGTGATAGTCTTTAACTTTAAGGAGACACGCTGTGTCCCATGAGGACTGAATATGAATCCAAAATAGCCATAGGGCCTTTACAAAGGGTTTCCACCAAGTTGGAATGCGTGTGTGTTCTCTCTCTCTCTGACTCGTCACAGGATGACTGGTGAGAGGGAAACAATACACAGAGGGTAATCATTTTTTGAAGTTATGTGAAACACATGGTTTTCCATGTGCACTGAATTTGATTCTAATATACAGTATCTCACAGAAGTGAGTACACCCCTCACATTTTTGCAAATATTTGATTATATCTTTTCATGTGACAACACTGAGGAAATGATACTTTGCTACAATGTAAAGTAGTGAGTGTACAGCTTGTAAAACAGTGTAAAATTGCTGTCCCCTCAAAATAACTCAACACACAGCCATTCATGTCTAAACCGCTGGCAACAAAAGTGAGTACACCCCTAAGTGAAAATGTCCAAATTGGGCCCAATTAGCCATTTTCCCTCCCCGGTGTCATGTGACTCATTAGTGTTACAAGGTCTCAGGTGTGAATGGGGAGCAGGTGTGTTAAATTTGGTGTTATCGCTATCACGCTCCCTCATACTTGTCACTGGAAGTTCAACATGGCACCTCATGGCAAAGAACTCTCTGAAGATCTGAAAAAAAGAATTCTTGCCCTACATAAAGATGGCCTAGGCTATAAGAAGATTGCCAAGACCCTGAAACTGAGCTGCAGCACAGTGGCCAAGACCATACAGCGGTTTAACAGGACAGGTTCCACTCAGAAAAGGCCTCGCCATGGTCGACCAAAGAAGTTGAGTGCACGTGCTCAGCGTCGTTTCCAGAGGTTGTCTTTGGGAAATAGATGTATGAGTGCTGCCAGCATTGCTGCAGAGGTTGAAGGGGTGGGGGGTCAGCCTGTCAGTGCTCAGACCATACGCCACACACTGCATCACATCGGTCTGCATGGCTGTCATCCCAGAAGGAAGCCTCTTCTAAAGATGATGCTCAAGAAAGCCCGCAAACAGTTTGCTGAAGACAAGCAGACTAAGGACATGGATTACTGGAACCATGTCCTGTGGTCTGATGAGACCAAGATAAACTTATTTGGTTCAGATGGTGTCAAGCGTGTGTGGTGGCAACCAGGTGAGGAGTACAAAGACAAGTGTGTCTTGCCTAGAGTCAAGCATGGTGGTGGGAGTGTCATGTTCTGGGGCTGCATGAGTGCTGCCGGCACTGGGGAGCTAAAGTTAATTGAGGGTACCATGAATACCAACATGTACTGTGACATACTGAAGCAGAGGATGATCCCCTCCCTTCGGAGACTGGGCCGCAGGGCAGTATTCCAACATGATAACGACCCCAAACATACCTCCAAGACGACCACTGCCTTGCTAAAGAAGCTGAGGGTATACCCCAGACCTAAACCCTATTGAGCATCTGTGGGGCATCCTCAAACGGGAGGTGGAGGAGCACAAGGTCTCTAACATCCACCAGCTCTGTGATGTCGTCATGGAGGAGTGGAAGAGGACTCCAGTGGCAACCTGTGAAGCTCTGGTGAACTTCATGCCCAAGAGGGTTAAGGCAGTGCTGGAAAATAATGGTGGCCACACAAAATATTGACACTTTGGGCCCAATTTGGACATTTTCACTTATGGGTGTACTCACTTTTGTTGCCAGCGGTTTAGACATTAATGGCTGTGTGTTGTGTTATTTTGAGGGGACAGCAAATTTACACTGTTATACAAGCTGTACACTCACTACTTTACATTGTAGCAAAGTGTCATTTCTCCAGTGTTGTCACATGAAAAGATATAATCAAATATTTGCAAAAATGTGAGGGGTGTACTCACTCTTGTGAGATACTGTATGGTATAATTTGGTTTTAGACAAAATATTGAGATTATAGTCTCAGTTGAAATGATGACAAAAAGTGAAAACAGCCAAAAGTGAGTTTATCCCCTACAATAAAATTAAATATTTTATTTTAAATGCTAAATTGGCTTTGGTTAATTAGGATGTTTTTTCAGTTGTTTGTTTTTTGTGTTCCTCTCATAACTAAGATGACATTTGTGTTTTACAGAACAAGTTAGATACTAAAAAGTTGACTGACTAAAATAGTCTCACCCTTGGTTCAGAGAGCAGCACAGGGGGGAGGAGTGCTTGAGCCAATCCCCCCCACAAACTGCCCTGGGGTAGCAAGAGTAACATAGGCTTACTTGGGTGGTCATGTCTGTTTTTGGTTTAGTCATAATTTTTATCAATGTTTTGGAATGTCCACAAGAATGTTAAGTTATTGTATAGATATGACAAGCCTATTTGTACAAACTGCACACGATATTAGAGATGGGTAGGACAATAAATCTGAACCTTCACTTAACAAAGGATATCGGCTAAGTTGAAAGAATAACATATCTTGCTACAGACAGTCTGAGGACCACGTACAGATTTTTAATATGTGGAAACCTAAATTTCAAATACATTTTAAATAATCCATTTGGCCTTTATTTATGGCTAACCATAAGTGGGTAAACCAAGGGCTCCAGGAAGGGGGGCAGACCCCTAGGATGACCCCAAACAACCTCACCCATTAAATCAGGGTAGCCTATTACTAAGGGTTAAAACTGACTGGTCTCAACTGTGGTAATTTCCTCAACATACAATATTCAGTTTTGGGATTATCAAACATTAAGTGAAGGTTAGACACATTTTCCACTCAATAGCTTTGATATAGGAATTTATGGTTTTGAAACCAACTGCAGTGAGGGTAGAGACCAAAAGTCATCCCCCATTGTTGATGATAGAGTCATTTTTATGTTAATAGAACCACAGATGTGAACAAAATATAAGTGGTGATTTAGTGTTTGGCTGACTGCCACTATTTGGAATAAAAATGAATCAAGGTTGGAGAATTTTACTTAAATGTAGAAGGTTAATCAAGACATTGTTTGTCACAAGGTAGGTTGGTCGTTGCCTGTAAAAATGCTAAATTTGGGTGCTGTAGATATGCTAATACAATCACCCTGGTGGTTGCAGTAGGTACACCACTGGAACTTGGGCTGGAGTTTTTCTCCTACAATTTAGTTGCACAGCTTATCCCCTAGTGGGCAAACCAATTTAGTTAGGCCAAGAACCTTCAGGATATTATAAATGCATGATAGCCAATTAAAGAATTTGAGAGCTTAAAATACTGTGTTTATAATTCCTTCGCACAAGCGACTGCGTTACACATTGATGTCTTTGATTGTGTTAGTGAATGTTTGTGTTTTTAACATTTCCACTTTGTTGTTTTGATGAATATACAGTATGCAACTCCATATCGAATGGATTCCAGATCCATCCTTATTACCAATTATCTATTTTACATGTCCGTCCCGAAATGATGGCCAGTGCGGGTTCAGGATGGCACTTCCTGTGGCCGTATTCACCGTGATTCACTCATGGTGTCACTTTCCATTGACTTAATGAAGTGAAAGCAGGGGGGATTTATGATATGATAACTGATTATGATTGGAAAGAGTTGAGCTTAAGGCTCGAAGCAAATCAAATTGGTACTTATAAGGAGTTAATGAAAACTTTGTTTTTTTCTGTTTGCATAGGTATAACAGAGCATTGGCATCTGCTGTTTTTTACATTTTCCATTCTTAGAATTTGTTTAATTGTTTCTTGGAATTTGTTTTAATTGTTTGTTTGGAAACTATTTGTTTGACGTAAGGTCTAACATTTTAATGGTGGAATAGCATAGATCTCACCATTTTTGATTTGGCTAAGCAAAGTCAAGTCTGAACAGACAACGGAATCTCATTCCATTACCATGTGCCATCGGGCATTAATATAGCACTTTGGATGAAGCATCAACCAAGCCAGTTCTAGATGGAAAATGAACTTTGACATAGACTTTTATGGAAACTTGTCTGAATAGGGTGTACGCTTCACTCTAATGATGGAACTTCTGAGATCCACAAGTTTCAGGACTGATCTTTTGTCTTCATTGTTGGAAGTTGACGTCGATGGACTGCTGAACCACACTAATCGTTGTTTTGCAGTTATACGTTAAACAGATTGGGACATCACAACCCCTTTTCTGATGATACATCACGCCACAGACTGGACACAGACAACTGAGTGTGTGAGTACCAGCAACATGTTTAAGAAGGATTTCTACAACCACACTGGTTGAATCTGTTCCAAATCTTCCTGACCACTCACATGGCAGAACGATGCCAGGGTCAGATCACTTGGCTTCACATTCAATTTCTAGATGAACCATCGACAGCGAGATGAGAGGAGAGTCCTGAAGGACTCCACATACTACAGGTCAGAGTACCACCGGCCAGTTGACTGGAAAGGTCACATGGTCCCAACACAGTGGAAGACACTGTTGTGGTGTTAATCTTGAATTAGTGAAGTTTTGGAAACTCACTGTTCCACTACACACCTACACTGACTTGTTAGGACAACCAGGCAATTTGCTGGGTCCACATCACACTGACTGCAATAACTGATATTGGAACTTTACACCACTGATACAAGACAGAGAAGACTGAAGACTAGAACTACAGGACATTTGATGGGAATCTAGCTTCATTCCTAACAATCTATAGTTTTCCTAAACTGACTGGTGTTTTGATATCTTATGTATGTATGTTCATTCCTCACAAGACAGGTAGAGGACTACATATGATCACTACCCAAACATTGGTCATTGACACTTGTTTTTGCTTAATAGTCATAATTACAACAACTATCCTGATATGTTTAATAGTGCCATATTTCTTTTCAAAGGTAGAAACTGTCACTAGTACATTCATTGGAGTTGAGTGTTGTGTTACGTTCAGGATATGTTGGGTTGTTAATATGATGTTGATGCATGACTCATGATATGGACAAGGGGGTACTTTGATTGTTTAAAGGGTTTATTGGGAATGAATTACGCATTTCATTAATATGTCATGTTAGGTCTGTTTCTGTTGGACACGGGTTAGACTGATAGTAGCCTGAGACTTGATGTGTATGGTAAAGATCGATCACGATGGTCACTACTACTGCAGTGTCATACGGTGCTATGTGTCAGGGCAAGGTGTGCCCATTGCATCTTATTTTCATTTCATTTAAAGAATAATAAAGCCTCATAGGCCAGATAATCCTTTTTATTATTTTTCTTTATTGTTTGTTTAACAGAAGTGTTTGGACCTTTTCAGTTCATTAGGAATTGGATTGTACTTTTATTTTGCTAGTTTTATCAACATGTAATGATTATTTGTTACATGTTTGAAGGGGGACTGAGAGGAAATGGGCATGAGAAACTTAACACAACACATATGTGCTGACTAACTCTGAACAAAGGATAATACATAGGATGTGATGCCTGTTACTGATGGGCCCCACACATCCTATCCATACATCCTGCTAGGAGTTGCCCATGTGACTGTCATGGGCTCCATGGATAGGCCCATTGACCATAGGTTGGAACATACCATACAAGGCTCTTTTGTAGGATAAACCTTTCTTAATGGAGGATATTGGACTGTGTAATGGTTGGTTATGACCCCTGGCCACCTCCTATGTGTCCTGACATAAAAGACTGTGTTAACTGTGTAATTATTGAAGAGAAAAATGAAAGAACTATGGAAGGTTAACATCGTAGCCTCATGCTGAATAAAGATGTCTCTCCCCTGACTTCCGGTTGCATTTATTTTGTTCATGGATCAAACTTGGACAGAATCTAACAGAGTGTACTATGGTTTAATATGATTTACGAATAAATATTAAAATTCTCAAATTAGAATTTCTGTTCCTTCTTTCTGTCTGTCCTTCAGTCCGTCTCATTGTTTTGCCTAGATGGCAACACTTTTCTACTGTTAGAAACACACTTAGGCTTTCAGCTGCTAGGCTGCAGCAATCAGTGTCTTGTTTTCCCATCAGGCACCAAAGGAAACGCTTGCCTTGAAGGGTAGCAAAAAAGTAGCATTTAGGACACAGCCCATGGCCCACTTCTTCTATCACTGCTCCTTTCTGTCTGCTCCTGTTCCATTCTACTCAACATCACAATAGGCCTGTTAATGAGCAGGTGGGCTGTCCTGAACCCATCACATGTTTCTCAATAGGCCTGTTAATGACCAGGTGGGCTGTCCTGAACCCATCACATGTTTCTCAATAGGCCTGTTAATGACCAGGTGGGCTGTCCTGAACCCATCACATGTTTCTCAATAGGCCTGTTAATGACCAGGTGGGCTGTCCTGAACCCATCACATGTATCTCAGTAGGCCTGTTAATGACCAGGTGGGCTGTCCTGAACCCATCACATGTTTCTCAATAGGCCAGGTAATGGCTGCATGATCAGTCTTCAGGGTAGGTTAATTCATGTACCTTTTAGGCCAATCTTCATTATAGAGACATTCTCACCTCCCCCTACGCTATCTCCTTACTCCTGGTATCACCTTATGTCTCATTGGTCAGGTAAGCCCCAGGGCCAATCAATCTTTTCGAATCGTTTAAACATCCCCACCCATCTTCTCGACCAAGACCCGGCCCCATCCGTACCTCACGTCTCATTGAATTTTAAAAATTTAACTTGGCAGAAAGTCTGATTCAAAGAGTATTTAGTTGGTAAAGAGAATAACTTGTTTCTTGATTTACTAGGTAATTGACTTGGTATTTTTTTTTTAATATTGGAAGTTGTGAGACATAAAGGAATATCTCTAATAGAAACCACTCTTAAAAGCTAATGTACAATTGTAGAGTAGAAATCAACCCACATTTGACCTTTGAACTTGTGTGTTTCATGTTTTACAGGTCATTCGAGAGGAGTTGGAATTCATTAGTTCCTTGAGAAAAAAATGGCCTCTGGCTCCTTCCAAGAAGAAGACTTCCTCTGTCCCATCTGCTGTGATATCTTCAAGGATCCTGTGGTCCTCCCCTGCAGCCACAGTGGCTGTAAGACCTGCATAAAGGACTACTGGAGACATAAAGACCACCAGGAATGTCCAATCTGCAGGAAGAGATCATCCGTGCCTTTCCCAGTTGTCAGCCTTACTCTCAAGAGGCTGTGTGAGGTGTTTCTACAGGTTGGACACTTGCACCCTATTTCCTATTTAATGAACTCCTTTTTACTAGGGCTCATAACACTTCAATGTATTGACTGTAAATGTATTCATGAATGTTCAAATAAATCCCATAACTTATAGGAGAGGAGCTCCAGACATTATGACACTGGATCAGAGAAGCTTTGTGGTCGACACAAACAGAAATTCAAGCTCTTCTGTCTGGAGGATGAACAGCCGGTCTGTTTGCTGTGTCGCGACTCAAGGAGACACAAAGGACACAAGTTCTGTCTAATAGATGAAGTGGTCCAGGATCGGAAGGTAGGGGAATACATAGATGTATGGTTCAAATACTGGATGGCACTGGTCCCAATGTGTCTGCCAATCTCCTGTAACAGACATGAACCTAAAGTTATCCAATATTGAAGACATGCTGGTGTGCGTATTTATTTAGGCAATATTAACATTTAAAAGTTTGCCCCTATTGTCTCGATGTCTGTATGTTGGAAGTTGTCTGGATTGATGCAATATTGCTGAGTGTACCTTTAAAATATTAAATACTGAAGGAATGATGTTTGAAGAAATATTAAAGCGATATTGAAATGTTGTTTTTTATTTCAGGAAAGTTTAAAGGCTGAACTGGAGACCTTAAAGGAGAAGCTGGAACTTTACACTGAAGCCAAACTAGCCTGTAGCCAAACTGAAAAATACATCCTGGTAATTATAGTAAATAATCATTGGGATGCACTGTTACTTGTTACTAAATCTGTTCATTTGGAGGCTAATTCTTAAAGATGCAGTCTAGCATCTGAAGGAAATTAAAGGTGCAACATATTATGGGCATTTCTTTCAAAAGAAGTAGCTGAAATATACAACATTTCTGGAGAGTTCATTTAACAGAAGTTTTGTCATTTCGTAAGCTTTTTCATGAACATAAAAAAAAAGAAGAAAGAAAATATACATTGTCCAACCTACAATACTGTGCAAAAGTCTTAGGCACCTGAATGTGAAACTAAAACCATTCATTTGGGCAATGTTTATTTGTAAAAAAAAAAAAAAAAAATATATATATATATATATATATATATATATATTATATATTTATATATTATATATATAAATATACATCTATGTATAAACATATATTTATATTTCAAAGAAACACTTACTTCAGATGCCTAAGACTTCTGCACAGTACTGTATGTGCTGTGTTTTCACCAAACTGTCATAATCCTGAAAAAACCTGAGAGGAAGACCCAATCTAAAAAGCATTTCTACCAAAAAACAATTATTATTTGATCATTAATTATTATATAAGTGAAATGTATGGAGGAGCGCACTAAAAAAGGCTTGATTTTTTTTATTCTATGTTTACTTCTGTATATTTCTTATTTCTTCATATTGCATTTATTTTAGAAGATTCACACATCAGCCACAAACTTCTAGGTAGTAAGTAGCTAATACAGCCTTTAATGTGTGTTATTAGCCATATATTAGGACTTTATTAGGTTTTTTGTAATTTATACTGTTTAAGTCAAGTGTTACTGACCAATCCTAAACAACCACGTGTTATCTAGAGTAAAGGCAAAGACAT
Organism: Esox masquinongy; assembly: GCA_016801175.1. Taxonomy (NCBI): domain Eukaryota; kingdom Metazoa; phylum Chordata; class Actinopteri; order Esociformes; family Esocidae; genus Esox; species Esox masquinongy. Next base: position 34,510 of record JACXGI010006546.1, read on the forward strand.
AACAAATACAAAGATTTTTACACAAGGAACAGACTGTTATTAAGATCTCTGAATATAGGACTGATAATTTCATAGTACCTAAAATGTGTTCCCTATTTTGAAGGTTGATTACGTTCAAATTTAATGAAATATAACAAAGATGACATTGACATTTGAAATAATTTTAAAAAATGAAACTGTTTAGGATTATCAATAATAATGTGAAATCTCATGCCTGAAACAAGACACTCAAGACATGTCATGCTATTTTAAATTCTACATGTACTGTGCAGTCTTGAATAGTTTGGATGGTAACCTGGTTAGAACTGTATTTTTCTTTGCTTTCAGACTCAAGCTGCGGAGACACACCAGGAAATGAAGAAACAGTTTCATTTTCTTTATACATTTCTACTTACGGAAGAGAAGGCTTGGATAAATGGTCTAATAGAGGAAGAGAAAGAGAAGACTAGGGTGATGAAGGAAAAAATTGACAAAATTAATAATGTTATTTCAAGTCTTTTGACAGAGATCCAAACTGTAGAGGAGCGTCTAGATGGTGACCATGTTACTATGCTGCAGAGATACCATGCCATTCTACACAAGACTAGGTATTCAGCTGTCCATTTTCTATTTCACGTCTATTTCATGTCTCTTCTCCTCTGGTTCTGAACACACAACACAACAGCTTTCATTCCTGCTCCTATGTTCTTGCAGAACCCAGTGTATGGTGCCAGATCCCCAGCTGGATTCAGGATCACTGCTAGATGTAGCTAAACACCTGGGAAACCTGCAGGTTAAAGTCTGGGAAAAGCTAAAGGGACATATGAATTACTGTGAGTTGACTCTGTTAAATGGATAAAGCACATACGAATGGGTCAATATCTGTGTGCCACATGGCAGTCTATTTCCTGTAAGTCCACACTACATTATTTCCAAAAGGTTTATCCGGTAAGTTTATCCGGTCTGTCCCGTAAGAGAACCCATGGTTCCTGGAAATAAAATGATTCTTCAAAGGGTTTTCCAGTGAGGACAGATGATGAACCCTTTTAGGTTCTAGATAGCACCTTTTCTTTCTAAGAATGTATTTTCTAATCACTTTGGGATGATGTCTGTTCATATCAGTTGTGGGACAATTGATACAGCATATACTGTACATATAAGCCACTGTCTGTGTAACTGCATTCAGATCCAGTGATTCTAGACCCCAACACTGCTCACAGAGATGTCCTGGTTGACCCTGACATGGCCACGTTCAGAATCAGAAACTCCTGGGAGAGACAAGAGACGACGGCTCCTGACAATCCAGAGAGGTTCAACCTCTATGAAGGGGTTCTGGGCTCTGAGGGCTTTGATTCAGGCACGCACAGCTGGGACGTGGAGGTCAGGGAACCATCTATTAAGGAGGACTGGACCGGCTGTGAATGGGCCCTGGGAGTGGTGGGGGAGTCTTCATCGAGGAAGGGAGTAATCAAGTGTGGAGGCTGGCGCTTGGACCACCAAGAGGGTGCATACAGTGTTCGGTCCGTGCCCGAGCCGCCCGTCCCCATCGTTATGAATCTGAGACAGAGACTCCGGAGGATCAGGGTGACACTGGACTGGGACGGAGGGCAGCTGACCTTCTCCGATCCGGATAGCAACCAGCGCCTCCACACGTTCACCCACACTTTCACAGAGAAAGTCTTTCCGTATCTGAGCAATGGGTCTGACCTCTATAGCTTGAAGATCTTACCAGGGAATGTCCAGGAACAGGTGATGGGCAGTGGGCAGAAAAGTAGTCTTATACCATCTGACCAGTGACCGAAATATCCAGAAACTGCGTGGTGAAAAACAATATATATACAACATGTTGCTCTGACCTTGAGCGAGACTGTTAACACTTATTACTCCTGTAAGTGACTCTGGATAAGAGCTTTTGTTAAACCATTAAGATAAAATGATATTGGGCTGACTATAAATATACTACTAACAGTCCAGAGACCATGTGCAGCAGTACTAGGAAGTTTTAAGTAGATATGGACATATGACATCAGAATAGCTCTTAAAAAGAGTAGCAGCAGCCTACAAGATGAGAGGAGTAATGACCAGCCTTTCAAAGCATCTCATGGATATAGATGTACACAGGTTCAGGGTCCATTCCAATTCTAATCAATTTACTTTGTTCACATCTTTTAATTGATTGGCATTAAAATTAGATTTAGTCCAATCCTGAATGTGATGCAACTGGGGGGTTATCATTTAGGCCGGGTTACCTTGGAATTCTGGGTTACATGGGACAATAGGTTTGGGTAGCGTGTTAAAATGGGGTTATTTCAGATAGCAACTGTGAGATACTTACCATTTCTGAGGGGACATAATGTTAAAGTGGATGCCACTTCCTTAAATCACCTGTGTTCATAAGGTCTTGATAACGTCTGTCTTTTACCACTTCTATCTGACTGCACACCAAAATGGTGCATAAAACCTCAATTGCTGGCCTCTTTCTGAACTGAATATTATCAACCACTAGGTGATAGTACAACACAAGGAGATAGTATTACATTGGTTTTATTTTGTGATATTGCTGTACTTCTTCGATTATGTTTAGTTTATAGTAGTCATACTGCAATATGAAATACTGTATCTTATTTGCAACTTGCTAACAGTAAATTAAAGAGTAAATCTACAATACATACTGTAATTCCACACATTCCTATGATACGCAAAGCATGGTTAAGTGATGCAAACATATGACGACAATATGCTGTATGTTGTGAAGTTTTCACCATTTGATAGTCATGTTAGCAAGCAACGTGAAATGTATTGAAAAAATATTGACTAATTGCTTTCTTAGGACTTCAAAGACATCATATGAACTTTCATGTATGCCCCTGAAATTAATGTGAAATCACTTTTGTTTATAGATGTCTTTTCAATGTTGAATCAATGTCAAAATGTTTAGTGGGTAGGCTTTCACCAAACAAATTTCATGATTTGTGTTTCATGGGATGAATTACTCCAATAAAGGATGAAGCCATTTTGATGGCAATGCCCATTCAAGGAAGTGTTAGAAATTAGCAGTGCACAGTTTCTAAGCATTTTGTGTTGTCTATTATCTTAGCTTTCTTCTTGGAAGCAAGCACAATGATTTTATAACTGAGTTGTGCTGGAGACTTGTAGCGTTGGCTTGGTTGTACTAGCTAGCTACAGGCTAACATTAGTTGGCTTGGTAATAGCATGTATTATTTACATTTACATTTTAGTCATTTAGCAGATGCTATTATCCAGAGCGACGTATTATTGTCACATTTCTATTGTCACATTTGATGTTACATATTATTATCTAGCAAACATTTTTAACATCGTGTTGTGCAATTTGAGTTGTACCTGTGAACGGTCTGTCCATAAAGGTAACAGATTTAGAGTTGATTTTTGAGTTTCCCAGTCCAGGAACAACTAAGCCAGATCTCCCCTGTGACTGATTGGTTGTGACTAAGTGTTTGGTGCATCCAAGTGACCTCAAAGTCAAAGTGTTTAAAAGTGTAGTGTGTGTAAATGCTACCAGCTTTATGACTCCATTGATAGATACTTAAACATTCTACTTTTAAATGCATGTTATGTAATACAACTATATCCTATTTAGAAGGCAGTTTTACTCGTTTTAAGAAATTACAGTGTATCTGCATCTGAGTTGAGATTGAAATGCGTGGCCTGGTTCTCGTCATTTTCAGGAATAAGTCAAACAGAGAGCAAATGTTCTCAGCATCTCACCACAGAATTAAAAGGTATGTTTAATCACAAACATTAAAATGTAATACCTGACCTGTCTTTTACCACACTTGCTGTAACATATTAAAATAAGCCCAAGTAACCTCTTATAAAGGTGTCCCCAACTCCCATAGCATCCCTGTCTGCTTTTAACTCCCCCTGTTCCCTATAAAGTGTGCTGCCTACCAGGACAACGGACACCATATGGGACACACCCCATATCACACTTCTCTTATCACCCCTCCATTCTGTCTGCTCCTGTTCCATTCTACTCAACATCACAATAGGCCTGTTAATGACCAGGTGGGCTGTCCTGAACATCACATGTTTCTCAATAGGCCAGGTAATGGCTGCAGGATTAGTCGGCTAATGTCTTCAGGTTAGTTTCATTCATGTACTTCTTGGGCCCATTTCAATCTCCTCTATAGAGACATTTCCACCACCACCTGCCTGGTCTCCTTACTCCTGGTATCACCTGACATCTCATTGGTCAGGTATCCCCAGGGCCAATGCTTAAATTAAACACCACTTACCACTTTCTTGAATCAAGATCCCACCTATTCAGATCTATAAAGTACATTTGATGTGGCAACTTACATCATAGTGTTTTAGCTCACCTTCAAAAGACTCTGACCAATGGAATCAGTGAATAACTTGCCCTGGAAGAAGATTTTGTACTTTTGAGTCTGCCTGCTTGTTGGTAAGTGTCCTGTTTTTTGCTAGCATTGGGCGTATGGATTTATTATGAAGCTAGTCAGCTACACAATGTAGAAACATAGGGTAGTGTTAATAAATAAAGCGCTAATACAAACTTATTCCTGAACCAAAATCCTAAGAAAATCACTACTGATTTTGATTTTAAGCTGAGGTATAAATTTAAAAAATGCTTAGTGGATGTTTCCCAGAGAGAATTTTGAAATGGCAAGCCTCGATTGTCTATTGTCTTAGATAAAATAATTAATGTAATGGAAATGTGAAGGTTGAGTCGACATGCAGGGTTATGGAAAGGAATTCTTAGTAAACACTGGAGCAATTCTTTACATTTCAATGATGGCCACATGAATATTTTAAAAGACCTAGTAGTAAACACCGGTAGTAAACACCATTCAAAATGATGATTAATATGCATAAGAGTGGTAGCAGGTAGCCTCAAGGTTAGAACACCTTAAATATTGCTAGAGTCAATCCCTGAGCCATAAGTTTATACTGAACAAAATTATAAACTCAAAACTTTTGTTTTTGCCGCCATTTATCATGAGCTGAACTCAAAGATCTAAGACTTTCTCTATGTACACAAAAGGCCTATTTCCACAAATCTGTCTAAATCTGTGTTAGTGAACACTTTTCCTTTGCCGAGATAATCCATCCACCTCACAGGTGTGGCATATCAAGATGCTGAGCAGACAGCATGAGTATTGCACAAGTGTGCCTTAGGCTGGTCACAATAAAAGGCCACTCAAAATGTGCAGTTCCATCACGCAGCACAATGCCACAGATGTTGCAAGTTTTGAGGGAGCGTGTAATTGGCATGTTGACTGCAGGAATGTCCACCAGAGCTGTTGCCCGTGAATTGAATGTTCATTTCTCTACCATAAGCCATCTCCAATGGCGTTTCAAAGAATTTGGCAGTACATCCAACCGGCCTCACAACCGCAGACCACGTGTAACCACACCAGCTCAGGACCTCCACATCCAGCATCTTCACCTCCAAGATCGTCTGAGACCAGCCACCCGGACAGCTGCTGCAACAATCGTGTACATAGAAACCAGTGAAGCAAATATAAAAGAGTTGCTCTGGAAAAATGATTAACTTGTGTGTCTCTATTCCAATGGACAATATAAAAATACTGGTCACCTACGGAACAAAGTAACCAAAATGGCTTCCAACTCCGTCTTCCAAGAAGACTTCCTCTGTCCCATCTGCTGTGATATCTTCAAGGATCCTGTGGTCCTCCCCTGCAGCCACAGTGGCTGTAAGACATGCATAGGGGAATACTGGAGACATAAAGACCACCAGGAGTGTCCTGTCTGCAGGAAGAGATCATCCATGTCTCTACCAACAGTCAGCCTTACTCTGAAGAGGCTTTCTGAGGTCTTCCTACAGGTTGGAGACTTGTTTGTAACCTTGACTAAGGAAAAAACGTCACTGTATTCCCTATTCTCAAACAAAATTCACTAATCAAATCATTCAATCCTATAGACGAAAAACCACAAAGATGTAAATGTATCAGAGAAGCTTTGTGGTCGTCACAAAAAGAAACTCAAGCTCTTCTGTCTGGAGGATGAAAAGCCGGTCTGTTTGGTGTGTCGCAACTCAAGGTGATACAAAGGACACACGTTTTGTCCAATAGAAGAAGTTGGGCAGGATTACAGGGTAAAAGAAAACATATTGTATATAAGATTAAGCTAATTTTAGTTTAATTTTCATCACTTTTTCTTAGCAAAATATACATTTTAATGCACTTACATACTTAGCCGTATAATCTTGCTTTCTTAAAATGCATGCCCTTGCTGCAAGTCGCTCGGGAAAAGAGTGTTTACTTAATTAATAAAATGTAATATTTCACTCCACTGATCTTTACATTCTTCCCTATTTATTCAGATGTGAAATGTGTTTTTTTCTGATTCCAGAGGAGTGTGGAGGTTGAACTGAAGACCTTGAAGGAGAAACTGACACTGAACTTTGAAGCCAGACAGACGTGCTCAAAAACATAAATGGATAGGGGTATAATCTCCTGCCTATCAAACAGATCAGAGTTGTTGAATAGGGTCTAGAAAGTGACCATGTTGCCTTTCTGCAGAGATACAAGGACATTTCTAACACGTCCAGGTAAATGATTGCTCCCCGTTCTTGTCTGTGCTGCTGAACTTCCAAACCCAAAGAAGCACTAACTCCTAAATGTTCTTTCAGAACCCACTGCACAGTGCCAGATCCACAGCTGGGTTCAGGAGAATTGATCAATCTGGTCAAATACCTGGCAAACCTGGAGTTCAAATTCACGTAGAATCTACATGAATCGAGTGGGTATTGTGAGTATATTTCTGTTTATAACCTGTTCACTACATTCTTGAATACATGGTAGATAGTCTAGATATAGCCTATTGTTTAGAGTGAGGGTAGAGAAAGGTTGCTGGTTTGAATCTCACAACATAATTTTGAACAACAGCCAGCTAGATGACAACCAACAGTCCAACACAGTTGGTTTTCCGTAGTGGAAACTGATCACTTGCACAACGCCTTTTCCCCCAGCTGGTAGTCCAAGGTTAAGCTAGTTGTTTATGTGCAAATACAGGGGAGTAATAACCTACTGTCTCTTTCTCTGCATTCAGATCCTGTGATTCTGGATCCATAACCGGCCAACAGAGAGGTCCTGATGGACAATGATT
>JACXGI010006547.1:0-15444 GCA_016801175.1 Esox masquinongy
ACAAAAAAAAAAAAAAAAAAAAAATCAATTTTAATTCCAGTTTGTAAGGCAATAAAATAGGAAAAATGCCAAGGGGTTGAATACTTTCGCAAGGCCCTGTATACGGCAAAAACATGAAAAATACAAAAGAAAGAAATGCATGATTCTTATGATCGAATTTGCACCACTTATTAATTTAGGCCAGGCACAGCATATTTTTCAAACAGATCACCTGCAGCAATAAAGTATTTGCTAAATGAATCTAAAATTGCATTTTTGTGTCAGTGAAAGACATGGAATCCAAAATTATCTGCTGTGGCAGAGATGTTGAGACACTGTTCTCTAGTCATTGCGGTTTTCCAGAATTTAGCGGGGGTTTCAATAAGAAAGTGTATTCACATACAAATCAGATTTTGCTTTTCTAATAAGTTTAAAACAACATTTTCTCAAAGTCCTAAAAGTCGGCAAGACCAAGCTTTGTATCGTTTTTCTTGCCTTAGATCAGACCTAATTCTTCTATGAACAGCATCAGATAATTGTGAATAAAACCAGGGATTAAATATGTTCTTACCCTTATCCTTTTAAATGGCGGCTTGCCTATCAGCAACCGAGGAAAAAACACGAGTAAAATAATCTAAGTCAAGTTCAGATTCTGTAATCAGAGTAATGCAAACCAAGTCGCTTTGCTGAATTTCTTGTAAAATCACTCACTGAAACTTCTTAAAACTTATGTCGACAATACGATCTAACCACAGAGCTTCCCACTATGATGCTAGCCTGACGTTGAGCATTTTGATCAGGAGCGCTTGGCCTTAGCAAAGCTTTTGCCCCTGCAGGGGGTCACTAGACTCTCTCACCACAGATAACTGGAATAGAAGATCCCACAGCAGCCCTGTACACAGACACAACTTGAACAAGCAACTTCTTCGCTTTTGCCCTCAGCAAGTAAACATTTGTCACACTGAAAGTCTGGGTGTTCATCTCCATCTTGGTACACAGAAAAATACACACAGCTCCTGCAGCACTGGAAGCCTTCATAAAATACACTGTCCAGACCCTCATTACGAAGCAATTTTTTAAAAGTTGAGTCGGAAATGCTTAGAGTCTGGGACACAAAATATACAATCATGGCTTTGAAAACCAATTTCATCACAGATTCGTTTTGCTCATTAAAATTTCAAGTAAACACTAAGATACAAAAAACTCAATGTAAGAAGCAATGTAAGAAACAAATTAAATATTTAAACTGATTTAAAACAATGAATGAGAAGCTCATTAGCAAATAAATAAATAGAAAATATAAACAACAGGAATACAAAATCCCTACTCTCGCTACTCACACAGGAAGTGACACAACAAGGGAAGTTTCATCACTTCCTGTAAGAGTTCTTGTAGGTTCATTTGGTGTTGTGTGTGTATGTGTTTGTGTGTGAGAGCAACAGAAAGAGAGTGTGCTACTGCGTGTGTTTGGGGCTGGCTAGCTTGAATATTGCAGCAGATTTTGGGCAGAGAAACAGGCTTTGCCATCCACTCCCATCCTTGGCTCGACTGGGCCCAGGGAAAGACAGCCGGCATCCAAAAATGCCACCTTATCCTCTATATAGTGTGCTACTTTTGATGAGCAGCTCTTGGGAATAGGGTGCCGTTTGGGACACAGAAACAGTCAGGCAGGGAAAAGGAATAGATAATACCGATCAGATGAGCACCAGATAAGTAAGCAGAGAGGAAATGCTGCTATCTCTTGAGCAGAGGCTATCACAGCCAGGGTCCTAATCTCCACAGTAAACAAAGCAGATCCGTGCTGGTTAGAGGGGAAGCTGGGCATTAGAGGACTGTGTTTAACCCGAGTGTCCAGAGAAACATTGTCAAATTCTGTCCGATATCAGAGCATCAGAGAAAGTCCTTATTAAGCAAAAGGCTGTTTGCGTCCTGCTGTAACCATTTTCAGAGATCCGAAGGTTCATAGGTGTATGATGCATTTCCAGAGTGTAAAACTTTGAGTTGGTCATTATTGAGAATGTTCATCTCCACATGACAACATATATAGTAGTGTCTTGAAATGGGCTGCTCTCTCTATCGTCTATGACGAAGCTCGCAGTGAACACAAATGTCTTTTCAACTCACGTTTTTTGCTCGCGGGGAGCGAGCGGATTGTTATACCTGACTGTCATTCCGCTGAATATTGCATGATATCAAAGAGACTGGAGTGAATGAGGAAAAAGCAGTTGATGTCCTTTCCTGCTCACCGATGCTCTATCTTAAATTCATCCGGAATCACACAGCAGGAATGTCATCCAGCAACAACAGGACACATGAATTGTTATGTCGGTTATAATTAGTGAACATTACAGTCGTTGATCCATTTCTCGTCTGGGAAATACATTTTAAAAGAGGACATTTCAATATTTAGAAGCATTTTAGACTGACACTTCAGGAACCCTGCAAGTTGGCATTATCTATGAGGCAGACATGCATGTTTGATGATGAATTCCCACAGTGTGACATGGTTTCAGTCTTGAATCATATGTCAGTTCTCAATATGACAACTGGCTCGAAGCGTCAAAGCCTTGCTCCTGCTCTTTGATTCATCGATCCTTACAGCGTGATCAGAACGACTGCTGCTTTAGCGCGTGCCTCACCTTTCCGGAGGCATTGTTTGGGGACAGAATGGAGGATTCTAGAAAATCGTGGATAGTTGGTTACATGGCTCATCCCCCACCCCCAGCTTCCTGTGTCCATGTGCCTGCATGTTATTAAATGGCTTTATTAAATGTCCATGTGCCTGCATGTTATTAAGTGGGTATTGATTATTTAGACAGTCATTCTGGGTGTTCCAAATTTAACCTAATTAGTGCACTATTCTTGTTCACTACAAAGGTACAACGAGGTGCCGTTTGGGACACAATCCTCTATCTGAAGGGATCTCTACACCTTCTTGATTGTTGTTTCTCCCTGTGTTGGGACAAGGGAAATTGCAATTATAATGCAGCTCATTGTGAAACCAGTGATTCACCACAGAGACAATAATATTCTTCTTGAAAATCGCCGCTCGTCTGCGGCAGGGTGTCAAATATTCCCCATTCCAGGCTGGATGAGTGGCATTTCAACAGTCTATGTCAAGTGGAGTTATTCCAAAAAAATGACTTGGTAGGAAGTCGCTTAGCCACACATAGACACACACATATGCACACACAAACACACATATACACACACACACACATACACACACACACATGCACGGACACACACACACACACACATACACACACACATACACGCACATACACACACATACACACACATAGACGCATACACACATACACATACACACACACATACACACACATAGACGCATACACACATACACACACATAGACACATACACACATACACACACACATATACACACACACATACACACGCACATACACACACGTAGATACATACACACATACACACACACATATACACACACACATATACGCACAAGCACACACACACACACACACATAGACACATACACACACACATACACGCACACACATACACACACACACACATACACACACACACAGACACACACAAACACACACACACACTTATTTTCAAATTGATCATCGCTGCAGGTCTTACTAGCTGAATGACTTATCAATATCAATCATCTCCATTCTAAAGCGACATTCAGGATCCTAGCAGGTCTCGTGAGCCGTCAGATTCACCTCTGGGTTTTCAATGAAAAGCCCCCTCCGAGTCCCAACTGGCACCATATTCCCTTGACGGAGCTTTTTGACGCCCCACTCTAAAGTTGTGCAAACGACAGAGAACAGCTTCCCATTTGAGACGCGGGCGTTGGATGGCTCTGCTCGAAGACACAGAGGGTAGCACTATATATATGCTAATAGGGTTAGTTTATTCAGATCAGAATGATAATGCATAGAAGGAAAGATGGGAAAAGTGGGCCCGGGAAAACACATTCTATTGCCCAGCACAGCTGTTTCTCTCCTGGTATTCTATCTACAATAACATATTGTTGTTTTCTTGTGTGTTCACTGTTGGGTGAACAACCAAAACCTCTTGTCCAGTGGGTAAAATTACGAAAGTGTCCTATAAAATTGTCTTTGTATTTTAAACAGAGCAATATTATAAGTCTGAATAGAACTTGTAATTCGCAAGCTAATCTCTTGTGGACACACTACACAAAACAAATTGTTCTGTAGATATGTCGCTGAACAGCAGTGCACATGAGATAACGAGACGCATTAGTTCCAGTGTTTTGGACGAATCACATATTTCACAGGCGTTAGTGTCTTTTGAAATTTAAAAAAAAGGAGGGGACATTTGGCTCGTGGATTTAACTGGACGTTTCCAAGAGATAAGGATGAAGTTCCTTGCAGTGATGCCGATCTCTTCCTCTTGACAAATACGGACCCAGAACTTAATCGAGCATCTGACCACTTATGCAAGACTATACATCTTAGTTAACCAGGGCTCTGCTGACCTCATGCTTTTTCCAGTTGCTTGTATGACAACAATGTCTTGCCCAATGTCTTATTTCTGATTGTTTAGGTTGATAAATGGTTCAGTGTTTTGTAATTTGTTCCATTTTCGCTGGTCCCCAGGAAGAGTTTAACATAGAGGAATGTTTGTGTTTTCTACATCTCATCATTACTATTCTCCCACGAGGCTTTACAATCCTGTAAAACAAAGGTTTCAATCAAATACATGATAATATGTTAACCAACTAAGACCTGAGGAGAGTTAGAGACCGATAAGCCGGTCTGCTAAAGCATTCAAACATACATACAACATGGTAAGATCAGTAAAAATGTGTATATAATATTTATAATATAACATTATTTATTATAAATGTCCCGGGCCATCACTGACATTACTGAGTATATATGCATATTTAAGTTGACTGGAATAGGATGGGTTCAAATGGTTCCTTCTGATCACTAACTCTTTCTGATCCTGCCGAGGCCCACAGAAGTTGATCGGATGAGAGTGAAAAAAATTTTCTTTTACTCTTTTTAATATTTTGAGAGAGTGTGTTTGTATTTGTGAGTGAGTGTGTGTGTGTGTATTTTAATTAGATTTGCCTCAACATATTGATGTTTTAAAAACCAATCACTCACTCCTCATATTAGTTACCTCAGCGACAGAGCTCACAGAGAAATTACGGTGTGCTTAGTCCCAGATATATTCTGCTGAATGGACAGAACCATACATCCACTAGTCCCAGGAGGAAATAAACCACTTTTGTAATTTCTCAAATGTGCTCAAAGAAATAAAGGATCACCTGACTGAATCTGAATCTCTGCCATCCGTTCTATAATTTAATATCGGAGGCAATAAAACCAGCGTTCACTCAACTGTGGTCAATGAAAGTCTAATTCCTGTCTCTATCAGTGGGGAGGCTCTTGACAAGGCATACATATATATGTATAAATATTATATATTTATACATATACTGCATCCCTAATGTCACCCCTAACCCTTCATAGTGTTCTACATTGTCCAGGGCCCTATTGTGTCTTGCACTGCATATCTCACTTGGGACATGTGCAGATTTATATACCATGGACTCCACTGGCATTCAGCTGAAGCCTCAGTGGATGTTTCCATCCCGCGTTTACAGTTCAGAGACAAAGACCACTGAAAACCCAGCAGCGTTCATTCTCCCAGTCTTCTTGTCATTGATCCCCTGTGAGTGGAAAGGTTGTCCTGCGCCGTGAGACGCTGTCTAGTTGACTCCTCACACGCCGAGAGCCACGGTCCACCATCTGCAACATTCTTTCATACTTCAGCGACTGGATATTTTTAGCATCCACCTTTGCAGCTCACCGTTGCTGTGGAAGCTACAGAAGTCTCACCAAAAGGCTTCAATCTGTGGATTCGATTGACAGAGGGACAGAGAGAGAGGAGGAGGGAGAACACAGTTCTGTATGTAGCTAATAGGGGAAGAGAAAGGAAGAAAGGCAAGGGACAGTCATCTACTTGATTAGTCCGTATGTGACGGAAACGGGCCTACTGCTCTAACCCAACCCGTCCAAACACACACACGCACGTGCACACACACACACACAACTGGTTGGAGTCTGTAGCAAAGGACTGTCGCGGAGCAGTGCCCAATTAGCACTTTAGGGGTTAAGTGTGCTGCCCAAGGGAACAATGGCAGCAGGTGGCCTCTCGGATATTGATGCAAGCTACCCTCCAGTTTGGCCTGTTCACTCCCGCCAGAGAAAGTGGAGACGATATGAGGAGTAAAAGGGGGGACGGAAAGCTGATGCTATGGGCCCATTGCTACAAGCATAGCTCGCCCTGACAAGTATCAATGCTGAAAAGTCTTAGATATATCTAGCCTTAATATTGAGTTTTGCAGAGAGTGGTGTATCCTGATCAATATCTCTGTCTAAAGGGTTAAGTAATTACAGTGTTGTTATTGAATTGCAGCTCTGCAAATGGTGACACTAAACTCCATTCATGTGCTGACTATGGAATTGGTTTAGGAATGACGAGGTCTTCGGTGTGTGTGGGGGGGGCTGACCAAATGGACCCATCCATTTAGCTTAATTGGTTAATCTCAATACATTTCCCTTTTAACTAATGAATCTTCTAACTCTGTAATTGAAATGGGGAGATTAGGATAAATCATGATAGCCGAACAGAGAGCTTGGATCGGCTTCAGACGTGTTTCTCGGTACTTAAATACGGTGAATATGTACGTTTGTCACTGTCAGACAATTTTGAGGCTTTTAATGAGATAGTACTTGGATAGTACTATATACACTGTTATTCTGAGTGTTTAGACAAGCACAAAGAGCCCTGCTGATGCTGGGGCTGTGAGTTCGAATCCCACGAGGGGCTGGCATGAGGAAAAAAATCTATTCGCTCACATACGTAAGTCACTCTGATAAACAGTCCTTGTGAATTTACTGGAATGAAAATGCGATGGACACGGTCTGACTCACCGAGTCCGTGCTCTTGATGAAACATGTTGTGCTCCAAACATGTAGTGTTTTCCTTTAGAGAGCCATTTGCATGAGTGAGATCCAATGGCTAATGCATTTTATTTTACTGTGGTTCCAGTGCTATTTTACCTCAGCGTCCGATCTGTCCGTTTCACTTGTTAGTGTGGATCCTATATGATCCGATATGTCCATAGCTCATTGTGTATATGTCCATAGCGCATTGTGTATATGTCCATAGCTCATTGTGTATATGTCCATAGCTCATTGTGTATATGTCCATAGCTCATTGTGTATATGTTCATAGCTCATTGTGTATAGTTCATAGCTCATTGTGTATATGTCCATAGCTCATTGTGTATATGTCCATAGCTCATCGTGTATATGTCCATAGCTCATTGTGTATAGTTCATAGCTCATTGTGTATATGTCCAAAGCACATTGTGTATAGTTCATAGCTCATTGTGTATATGTTCATAGCTCATTGTGTATATGTCCATAACTCATTGCGTATATGTCCATAGCTCATTGTGCAGTGACGTCCTCAAGCCACTTAACTGAAACACACATTTTTTCTTCAGCAGGCTGTTTTTACAATACAATCATTTTATTAAGATGAACGAGACCCATGGCCAGGTTTTTGCATTGGAAGAACAACTTTTTATTGCATGAATCAAAAAAAAACGTAACCCTTCGCGGTTAAGTTGCAATTCTTTTTTACCAATACTACTGAGGTCTAAAGTCGACACCTCACTCAGTGTGTATCAGGGAATATAAATGGTTGAATACTATCGCCGCCTTCGACATTGAGGCAGCCAATCACATACGGTCTGTTCTACAGACAGACCCACTTCCAGAACAAGAATCACGACAAAAAGCAGCATCCCCAGTGTCCTGGCAAGCAGCAGCCAACCTGATAGAAATAGTGCCCACTGTTCACAACTAATTATCCCTTGAAATTGGCACAGCCTTGCTCCTGGTGGCACAAAAAAAACACATTGACTGACACTCAGATAATCTCCTGTGGCTATGCGTATAACTGAATGTACATTCCTGTCGCTGTTCCGCCTGCCTTCCCCGTGGTTGGCTGAGAGTAGCAGCCTTGCAATTTGGGAGAAGAGCACTCCGCTATACGTTCCACTCAGACAGCTCTCCCATCCAAGTGACAAGTTCGCCTGACCTGCTAAAATCTCCCAAATTAACGTGGCCAAGTTTTAAATGACTTTCCATTTGTTTTCCCGTTGTCGTTAGCATAGCCGCTCGGCTAGGTGAGCGGATGTCGAAGCTTCATGCTGCTGTGTAGCACAACAGATGGACCTGTCTGTGTCTGTTCTAAGGTTTCATCCCTATAGGGCCTAGTCAAACTAGAAACTCCATACAAGGGATGAGGTGCAATATGAGACGTCACCTAATAGTCACCGCTTGGATCCTGTCGAGTGCAGACTTCTGTTTTTATCACTCAACTGAAAGCTTTTGACCTTACACAGGGAATCAAATCCCACTCTCGAGTCCATTCAACTTGTTGCCTTGGTTTCCTGTGCCTGTATGTCTTAATGTGCGGCTGGCGAATGGCAGTTTTTTTTTTTTTTTTTTTTACAGATTGGGTTCAGGCAGCAACGGATGATTTGTTTTTATAGGAAATGCATATTGCGGTTCCACCAGAGGTGTGGCTCGGATGGCGAGTCATAAAGATAATGATCTGGTGGTCAATAAAAGCACTTGAATGAATAATGAATGACTTCTGATTGTTGGGTTTCAGACAGGTTCACGAGCCGTATGCAGATGGGCTCCTCCGTTCATTGAGTGTATCTGGTTGCTAATTCTCAAACCTTATGTTGAAGTGCTAAACTTATATGATTGTGGTTGCACAAAGTTCAAGACGACAAAACACCCCATGCAAATAAATGTGTCTAAAGCACGGCCTACATGCCTAAAAGCACAGCATTGGTGTATTGATAAAAATTGGACCAATCCTGTATCAAAAATATTCTAGTAAATCCAGACATTCTTGAGTAATTATTTTTTCTATCTCTGCTCATATTGATTGTCCACCACTGTATTTGTGTTGGGTATTCCTCAGGGATGTATTATGGGACCCACACGTTGATTCAATAGCCTGGCACATGTGGCCCACATGAGCTGGTGTCAGACTAGGAATTTAATTGAAGAACCTGCAGTACGAATATTTATACAACATGTATTTACGTGTTATTCTCAGTGGACACACGTCCTTCAAGGTTGTGTGGTTTTGCCTTTTCACTGCCTGTTATCCTACACAATAGTGTAGATTTTCCCTCATGTCATTCTATTTTCCTCTTAAAGGGACAATTCCCAGCTAGGCACTATTCGGGTGTTTCCTTCAGTCGCCCTACATAATAGAACTCATGTTTTGTAACATTTATTGTGGCCTTTGGTGTTTTGCATATTGCTTTATCACACTAATGGCGGGTGGACATGGTTGTCCTTCGGACATAGTTTTTCAATAGAGTCGGGATGTGTCTGAACAGTGTTCTCAAACCCTAATTCTTTTTCTACATTAAGTTCTCACTCCAAGGTGGTGCCACCTTTTCAGGGGCTGTCCTAGTTTTTACAGATTCTCAGAAGCTTGCTAGCTATCTATTATTTTTGAGATTGCAAAACAATTGTTGCTTCAAATGATTGAAATTCGCTATGAAATCACTATGAATTTTGGATTGCTAACAACTAGGAAATGTAGACGCCACATTTATATGGCAATAGAACAGTGTCACTATGTTTGTATTCACAGCATACAACTCATCACCTTAAACCATGATCCCTAAATACACAGAATAAAACCCACAAATGTAAACCCTGATCCATAAATATACAGCATAAAGCTCACAAATGAATATCGTGAAACTTAAAAATAAATGATGCACAAATGTAATTCACAATCCAAAAAACAAACACCACTTGACCTGCGTTTGTAATCCAGTATTCAGATCAGATAAACTGGGGAGGATGACATAATTACATAGGTAATAATGGTTTTGTTTTCCTCAAAGCCTTCCAGGCTGAGAGCCACTCTTGTTTTTCAACAAAATTATGCATTTAGGTTTGAGAAAAGGACAGTTGCTTTGACTTTTGACATTTTTATTATAGTTGATGTTCTCGGTAGAGTGTAGATTTTCAGCCTGTTCTGCCAGATGTCCTCTGTCGTCAATAAAAAAAATTATAATTAATACAAACATTAATTATGTCAGAAACTCCCATAAGCTCTTCAATGTTTTACCTACTGTAAGTCCTAGGACTTTGCTATGTTTGAGGGTTAGGGATCCACAATCCACAGAAACACATTTAGGCAGGAGGCTAGTATTTGATAATGGCTGTCTTCATCTTTCATCACACTGCACTCTCAACAACTCCAAAGAGCGTTCTGCCATTTTATACAGCTTCCCACTTTAACACAATAAAATAATCAGGAAAGACTTGGGCCAGCAAACAATATTAATAAACAGATGACCTAATGCCCCATATTTTGGGCACCACTTGTTTTTAATGCATATATACAGTAACAAAGCCATGAATATATAATTCGGGTTAGCAGTCACTACTCTGCAACAAGAGGAGAAGGGGTTAAGACAGAGGAAAGGTAACAAAGCATTGGGTTATATGGGTAATGCGTTTATAAATAATGTGATTGGAGTTCACAAGGTCGTTACTGCCTTATCATATTGTAGCTTTACAGAAAACAAAAATGCATTAAACTTGATAAGTCATGTTTTTGGGATATAACACATTAATTTAACAGCGTTTAGAAACTGGGTTTAGGTATGATAGGTTTTAGAGAATACATACCCGCCCATATAAGAATCTACCCATTCCTGAGAACCAAAATTGTATGCAGCACCAAGTGAAGATGTCTGTCTCACTGAAGTCCAGCAGCTGGCAGGGGCGCCAACTGACATCAGACTGGCAGGGGTGCCAACCAACATCAGACTGGCAGGGGTGCCAACCAAGATCAGACTGGCAGGGGCATCAACCAACATCAGACTGGCAGGGGCACCAACCAACATCAGACTGGCAGGGGCATCAACCAACATCAGACTGGCAGGGGCACCAAACGACATAAGACTGACAGAGGCATCAACCAACATCAGACTGGCAGGGGCCTCTGTCTTTCACACTTGTTTTGGTGTTGGTAAATATAACAGTTTGAGAGACGTGATTTAAAGCCTCTACAAAAAAGTAGAATTACTTATATGTATACAACACTTCCAGACTGCATGTTTAAAGTTGTTTAGTGGTCTTGGTAATTTATAAGATCTTGGACCTACTGGTGACTGTGGAAAAAGTAAGAACAATTCTAAAATGGTGCCGCGCTTTCAGCTAGCACACCTAAATAGTGTTGCTTAGTTACCAGTTATTGGTTCTTGTAATGGGACTGGCTCTTCAGCGCCACTTCTGGCTGTGCGGTTGTACTTGACCATATTGAGAGTATCTCAGCCCTGTACATGCATTGTGGAAACCAAGTGATTTTTGGTCAAGTCTTAAAACCTTGCATACATAATAATAGGCTGCCCTGTGTATCACTGTAAAATTGTCTTAAAGTAGCTCAATGTATTTATATGCCTTTCACCAAAGATTTTATATTTTTCTCAATTTCATTATTGAATTTGAATATTCTTTTCTACTGTTATCTGAAAGATTAATTACTTTCCCTCCTCTGAAAAGATACTTATGGATGTTATATCATTAGCATTGCAAAATAACTTTCACAGAAATTTAAAGGAAACCCAGTTGAATGATTCTCAATACCAGGGGGATTACAAAGTACATTCTAAATATTCCAACCAAGTGTTCTGGAAAACATGGGAATTTTGTCAGAGTAATCAGACATTTTCAACTGTAAATAACCTTCCTTTGTTGAACAGGAAACAGGAATGTATTGGATAATCACTATGAAATAACTATACATCGCTACAGGCTCACGGTGTGATAAAACCGTAATCGTCCTGCATTGCTTCGGCACAGCTACTCACTATTTTCACCATGATTGTCTTTTTGTAGTGTATTTCCAACAGATTAACATAATAAAAGATGGATGTTACATCCATCCTTAGAAACATTTCTGCGATCCTCAGTGAGCAGCATCAGCCCCCCGTCAATTTGCTTCTCCATGTCTGCTGCTTCAGCTTGTTACAGCCAGATTAGAGAGAGGAAGAGAGAGAGAGGTGGAGGAGGAGGGGAGAGAGAGAGTGCGCGTATGAGGACAGCGGAGCGCAGTGAGTGAGCGGGAGGGAATTTGCGTGTGTGTGGGTGTGCGTGTGTGTGTGTGTGTCTGTGTGTGTGTGTGAGGAGAGCAGAGCGCGAAGCACAGCGAGCGAGGCAGAGATACTGCTGAATCCTGGTTGGCTGGGGAACGGGGGGCTGACTCAGTGGAACGAGAGAAAGAGAGAGAAAGAGAGAGATAGGGAGGGAGGGAGAGAGATAGAGAGGGAGGCGGGGGGGAGGCAGGCTGTATGTGACAGAGTCCTCTCTCCTCATCATCAGGCCAGCGTCTCTCTTCCATTGGCTCAGCGCGCTGGACCATCAAACAGCCAACACACCACAACACCATGCCTGCCTTTGTCACTGAGGCAAGCTCTTACCGCTACCATCACTGCCGCGCATCTCCTCCACTATAACCAGCCCGTGCTCAGACAGACACCCGGAGGGAGGGAGGGAGAGGGGGTCAGGGGGAGAGGGGGGAGAGTGGGGACAGGCTCGGCAGAGACAGAAGCTGGACCCGCGCTACGGAGCTGCGCACTGAAGCCGTGTGGCTGCTGCCGTTCTCTCCTGCTGTTGCCGGAGCTCCGTGAAGAGAGGCGCTGGGGAGCGGGGAAGTGCTGCTTAAGAGGCTGGGAGAGCTGGGCGAAGGAGACAGAGCAACCGAGCACTGAAAAGATTCTGAGAAAACAGACGTGCTGTCTCTTGCCACGTTGCAATGCTCCCGGACTAGTTGTTTCCCACACGAGGAAGCCCAATCTACTCAGCCCCTTGACTGATGGACCGACACTGATGGACCGACACTGGGGCTGTGATCGGTGTGAGAAAGGGACCCAGACACTTAACATGACTTCCGCACAGGTCATCTAGATCGTAGACTCTTTAAGTGTCTGTCCACGCATGTTTCCACTTAAAAGGACTTTGGAACAGCTGCCACCGGTCTGTCGCCCAACTCTTGTTCACCGGGGTGTTTCGGAGTGCACCTGTGCCATTTCGGATGACTTTCAGTCCAGACCTGGTCGGTTTGTAGAGGCTCTTTATTCCTGACTTAGATGTCGCCTCGGCGGTTAGTCTGACAGCACGTGTCATGGCTTGTTACTACATCGTCATCAGCTCCACTCACCTCAGCAACGGACACTTCAGAAACATCAAGGGAGTTTTCCGCGGCCCCCTCAGCAAAAATGGGAACAAGAACTTGGTAAGTAGGCCTGTTTGACAATTTGTCCGGTTTGCCACTTGCCCGTGAGTATCTCATGCTTGCGTTCTGCCCGGTGGGAGGGAAGCATTGCTGAAACTCAATCTAAAAATTAGTTTGTTTGGCAAAATGACAAGACCAATATTTTTGTGCAGATGTTCCATCCAAACTGTGACAGATCAGACCAAGAGTGAGTGAAATGTCGTAGATGGGTGTTCTGACCAGTGACCATGTCTAAATTCCTACCAGACGGATGGCGAGAATGCCTCTAATCTCCCCACATGAAGTAATAAGTGATGTCATGGGATTTATTCCATAACCATCCTTTTACCGAAGCTGGGGGGTTAATATGATGCAAACTAATCCCTCTGTTTGTCCAACCAGAGACTGGAATTCTGGAATACACACACCAATTCTAAACTCTACAATCGGAACTTGGAATCTGGGACAACACGGTGGGGAAATGACGAGGGAGAAGAAGTAGCGTGTGTCTCGAGATGCTGCTGGAGAGATCTCCTAGCTATGAATTATGTAAACACAAGTGTGATCTCTACTGTTTGACATAGAGCTCATCGCCCACACTAGATATTATCAGTGATGCTGCCCTGATTACTCACTGTACACACTCGTCTAATTCAAAAGCAAATAGTTTGAAGGGAGAAGCGGCTCGGCTTTTCAGTGCCTGCGAATATGAATATGCTGCAGATTAAATCTCTTATGCTCCCCTCCACATCAGTGAGGGAGAACAGAGCTCTGCTGACAGCCAACTCTCCCTCTTTAAAGAATCAGAAATGATTCAAGATGAAATATTGAAGCGCTCAATTCTCTCTCTAATGCTGAAGCACGCTGCCACTCCCACTGGCCTCCCGCATTGGCAGAGATCGGTAAATATTATGGTTTAAAAATACACTTACGAGACGTGATTGTATCAAAATAAAATGCAAAACACTCCTGATAAATATTCTAAGTAAAACAGTGTTGTATTTCATTTTCAAGTACTACCCTTAATCAAAGGGACATTCTCAGTTAGAGTAAAAACAACAAAAACATTTTAAAAAAATATTTGCGATTCTTTGATTTAACCGATGGCCTGTAAGTGGCACTGGATACTAAATAACCAGCAATACTCAGAAAAAAACATGTTGCATGTTGGATATTGTGATTCTAATATACTCCACTCCCAGTCAAATTTCAATTGGGGCTGTTGAAAAGTATTTAGATAATACAAAACACAGCCCTCCAACGTATCTTGTTACATACATTTGCGCGTAATTTAGGACAACTAAATACAAATAACAATATATCTCAAAGCAGTATGCACATCATCTTTAAAACCGTAACATAGCTAGAGCTTTTACTGTCGCGGAGAATGAAGCCAGCAAAGCAGCAGCAACAGAACAGAAAGGATGTTCTGTTCTGAGGGGAGCAGAGATGTTCTCCGCTCCCCTCTCCATGTCTCTCTCCTCTGTAACCGGGGCTGGTTTCTCTGGACCATTACCCCAGCTACATCCGCCATCCACCCCACACCACTATCGCTTCGCTCCATCGCTCACTGCCGGGAGACCCAATGTCATCTAGAGTCACGGAGGCCAGGGGGCAGAGGAGGTGGTTGGTCAGGGTGTTCCCTCCTGCCGCTACGCACTCTAACACACAGACGTGCACGCAAGCACACACTTAAAGTAAACACACCCCATCTCTCTTTCCTCTCTCTCTCTTCTCCTTCTGTCTCTCGCTCTCCTTTCTCTCTTTCCTTCTCTCTTTTTCCTCTCCTCTCTCCACCCAAATTTTCTCTCTTTCCTCCCTCTCCTTCTCTCCCTCTTTCCTCTCTTTTCGTTTCTCCCTCCTTCTTCCCTCTCCGTCTCCAGCCATCTCTCCTTCTCTTCCTGCATCTCCCTCCAGCCACCCACACCATTGCCAATATAGCCCCATGCTCTCCCCCTCCTCCTCTCTCGATCTCTGCCTGCCTGTCTTCCACAGCTGCTGTAAATCAGCTGCTGTGGCTCCAGAGCGTACTCTACAACCATACCCAGGGACACTGCACTGGAATGAATGTAACGCTTTGTAAGAGCCCCG
>JACXGI010006547.1:23460-41530 GCA_016801175.1 Esox masquinongy
GTGTGTGTGTGGGGGGGGGGGGGCTCCATCCCTTCATCGCTGCACAAAGGTGCAAGCGAGAGAGAAGATTCCGGATCCCTGTAAATGTGCAAATCTAGTATAGCTTCAATGGTGGTGAGATGGTGCGTGGTTCATACAGTGGGAGGGCCCGAGAGCCTCCGGCTGACCCAGGAATGGGACAACCCCCCTGAGTCTGTCCTGGGCCAACCCATGCCAGACTCCCAAATGGCTCCCTACTCCATATTGGCCCTGGTCAGGCACAGGGCACTGTCTAGGGAATAGGGTGTGATCTGGGACATTGTGTACCCTTCGGGGGTGAAGTGGTGAAATGTCTCGCTTAGCTCAGTTGTAGTTTCTGTCACCTGCCGCTCAGCCACTGCCACCCCCACCGGCAGAAACACCTGACGATCCATACCCTTTACTAAATTATCAATCAGCGTTTCTTATGAAAGCCAAACTTTTTGATTGATTTACGCCAGGCAGAATCTGTTTTCCTGCATATATTTTTTTTCCCACACAGAAGTTAAAGAAAACCAGCAACACGCCTCTCTGGTCCCTAGCTACACTACGTCAATTCTGTATCTGAAGGGCGATAGAATGCCAGAGGTCGGCCTGGACCAATCGTCCCCAAGGATCGGCACTTACTTCCTTCAGTGCATTGAATGACAAATCCGCTGTGACCTCTAGAGCACGCTCCCTTAACACCAAAGCCCCAAAAGCCCAATCTTTAGCTTTTAGCTTCAATAATGCAGTGAAAATACAAAATGGCTGAAGTAAAAATACACTAAGACGTAAAATACTGTGGAAAGCTTTTCTGCAATTTGAGAGGTCAAATGTTTCTTGATGAGAGAGGGAAAGAGAGAAAGAGAGGGAAAGAGAAATACAGGCAGTGGAAAAGAAAGTGCTAGACAGAACATAATATTTGTTCATGTTTTTGTCATTTAGTATAGCTTGCTTATTTTCCACTTGTGGCAACATTTACGCTACCAATAATTTTTAATTAATATATAATTGAGAGGCACAAATTGAGGGAGAGTAAGAGACAGAAAGAGAGAACACAATGGTCTGTCCATTAATTGAGCTTCCCTTTTCCATGGTTTTCTCGTTGTTTTTCTATTCTTAGCTAGAGCCACTCTTAGCTAGAGCCACTCTTAGCTAGACAGACAGTTTTTAGTCCAAGTGCCTTTGAAAGTGTTTCCGCAACTCCTCCGAGTGATATTTTAATGTGAAATTGCCTGGGTAATATCACCCTGGGTTTCTCTGATTGGACGCATGTGAGGAACAAGCATTAAGTTTTTCCTATTAGACGATTGACAGATTGACAAAGTGAGAGTTAATGTAATGCTTTCACCTTCAAAGCATCTTCTCACCTCCACTGGAAAAACACTTTTTTTCCAAAAATGCACTGTTTATTCATTGTGACAAGTGGGATGGAATTCATATGCCCCGGTATGGAAAATGTGTATTCATAGAACTGATACAGCTTGTGAAAGAGAGATGCTAATTATTTAGTTAACAGATGTCGTGATGGTTGATGAATGTGTTGTGGTGTGTATGTGTGTGTGTGTGGGGTTGTATTTTTGTACATACCGTACATCACAACCTCTGAAAGTGAATGAAGCAAATGGAGATTGGTGACAGCTGCAAAAAAGCAATTGGCCACAGTTTTTACATGTAATATGCACTTATGTTTTCAGATTCTAGCTTAAACTGCATTCAAGTCAACAATTTCAAGTATTTGACATCAACCTCAAAATGTGATATTGTTCCTGATTGTTCACAGTTATTTAAAAAATGAGCATTTTTCAAAAGAGAAGACTACAATGAGATAACTTTAAATCTCAAAGGCTCTGAGCCGTGGTGTCTTCATCCAGAGATAAGGAGGCTGAAGTCTGTCTAGGAGGCACTTAATTATTCAGATGTCATTGTCGCCTTTCTTGCCAAAATGGATCCAGGCACCTCTCCTGTCGCCTGACATGTCTCCTGGCGTTTAGAGGTCTCCATCAGTCCACAATCACGAATCCAGGCGAACCGTCCCAAATTACTTGCTGTCACTCGCTGTCTTTTTTTCATTTATTCATTCTTTCTTTCTTTCTCACATTTTTCTCATTTTAACACAGACTTCTGGTCAGCATGGTGCCTGTCAGAGGAAATGCGTTAGATTTAGGTTGCCACGTGGAGCCAGGAGCCAGGTTGATTGTGGGTCAGGTGTTGGCATTCTAACTACCTGGCACTAGCGTTTAATACAAAGTGTTTGGGGTGACTGAGTGATATCGTGTGGTCTACCCTTCTACATTGGAGCTGGGAGGAGGCATTGACTGGCCAAGTCATTGATTAATTTCACAGACATGCAGTGTTTTGTTTTTTTTTGTCATGCAAAAACAAGATATGCAAATAAGAAAAAAGTTTAACTCTTTCATTGACTTCTGAAAAGTGTGATGAAAACTGTATGTGAAGTTAATTGTGTGTTAGTGACCTTAATAATGCAGTAACCAGTTATTACTCTTTAAATTGGTGTAGATTTTCATAGCAAAGACTTAATTAACCAAATGAGAAATTGTCTGCTTGGATCAATTCTTCACACCTCTAAAATTAACAGTTGTGCTGTACAAAACATGCTAATGTCTATTTTTTATCTGCTAATTTGTTATCTTATTAATTTACAGGCAGAGTGTGATGGCACAGTTTGGATACTTCTTTTGATAGGCTGTTCAGTGCAAACCATCAAGCTACTCCAAACCCCCTATACTATTGTAGTTGCTTTACTGTATAACAAGTACCTATTGTCATAGCAACAAATACCAGACTGTCAGGATAATGTAAGTCTGAGAGTATTTTGAATTACACAACTATTGATAGTAACAAAGTACATCTGTTGACCCCTGACCTGCAAAATTCAGAGGCTATGTCCACATTGTGTAGAAAGCAGAAAGACTACGGTGTTTCCTCAGCAGATTATTTGAAGTGAATGTGATTGCAGCAATTTCATGCCAAAGTGACTCTGTGCCTTAAAGCACAAACTATGTTTTTATATATAATCTGGGTATGGATACAGAGAGCGAGAGACTAAGAGAGTGAGAGAGACTAAGAGAAAAAGAGAGCATGAGGGAGAGAGATAGAAAGCTTTACTTACAACTTTTTGTTCACAGGGGAAAATCTATGGGCAACTATTTGCAATAAAATGTTTTTGTTATTGCCTCTATAGGCTGTAATCTGGCCAACAGCACAGTGAATAGTGGAACTGGGTTATTCCGTACCTTTGGTCTCTGATGTCTCCATGCCATATGTTTAGTGTTTTCTTAAAACGGGGGAGAGAGTGAGATTGAGCGTGAAAGAGAAACATATTGAGTGAGAGGGAGAAGGCAGACAGAAGAAGAGAGCAAGAGAGAGCATGTGTGTCCGAGAGAAAGGCTGAAAGGATGCAAGAGAGAAAGCGCTGTGTACACTTTACAGTGGTCATATTTGCCTGTTTCCACCTGGAGAAATCAGAGTGTGGAGCTTGTTGAAAGCCTCTTAGTGATTGCAGACCCAGGCGGAGGAGAGGCCCATTTGACTGGGGGGTGATTGGGCTTAGCTGGTGTCTGGTGGTCCAGGCAGGTGGATCTGGGAGTCCATGGGTGAGAGGAAAGAACCTCGGTAAGCCATGAAGAAGGACTGTACCCCCAAAATTCAGGCGTGTGTGTCACAAGCTGCCTCCCCATCACCTTCATAAGCACAACTGATTTACGTTTCTTTCAGGGGTGCGAGGGGGTTAGGAAATCATGACTGGGACACATGACCACTGACCTCTAGGGGCTGTGACCTCCAGGGGCCCCTACCAGATTCCGTTACATTCAGATGTCATGTGAATAATGACGTGATGTGCAAGACCTGCATAGCTTGCTCTCTGTCAGTGTGTGAAATTGGCCACTTCGTTCACTTTGTCATGGACTGCGTTTAAGCAAAGGCTTCTGGGACTAGAATGCCCAGATATAATCTTTGTTTACGCCAAGGGGCAATGACTGCCGCCTCCCATCGACGTTCGGTTTCAGCCGTGGTACTGCAGGCATCCTTCACAGAACACCAGATCCTCAATCACAGTCAGTGTGGATCGTTGAGGTCAGTATTCGTAGGAACTGCATATGTGGAGTATTTATGTTTTATCCACAGCCTGTGGATGAGAACTGACGTCTTCGTCGTGGCACTCTGCACCCTGTGGGGAACAACATTATTTTGGGTTCGGTTTTGATAGCGAGGGCGAAAACGACGCTTGTTTAGCGTTTGGCTGCACTAATCGCAATTCCAAAGAGGATTGAGGCCCTCAATCAGTTTGTTAATGCTGCCATCTAATTAAATGGTGATCTCCAGTGTCAAATGTTCAATGTCAACTAGAAATTGTCCACCCCACCTCCCCGCCCGCTTGCTTCCATCTGCTGTTAAAAGAGAGTCAGGCTTCCAAGCCTGCTGAAGTTGGCACGCATCATCCACTGGATTTTCATTGAACGACTTCATAAAAATGGCCCTGTATGTTACGCTTGTTGTAGACATACACAGCCTGCAAAGTCGGTTCCTCGAGTGCCTTCCTAAAATAACTCAGCTACCTAAAACAGCATCCATGATGTTCACTTGCCAAACAAACATGTCAATGAACAATACACAACACAATAAACAACACAGAAGACATCCGAATCTTCAAATGAGACAAATAATATCAGGTATTGTTTGTTTTAGACTCTGTGATGCACACCTGCACTACATTGTCCCTTCTACTACTCTAGTATTTCTCCCTCAATCTTCCTCTTTATGGATCTCTCTCTCGATTGCTGTTTTTTCCTCTCTTCCTCTTTCTCTCTTTCCCATTTTTCTTTTCAATCTTTGCACTCTTTCTTGCTGTTTCTTTTTCTCCCTCCCAGTCTCTCTCTAAATCTCTCATTCTCTCTCCTCTATCGCTGACTTACTCTCTCTCTCTCTCTCTCTCTCCCCTTCTTCCTGCATGGACATTTGAACTAATCTGTCCCTCACCCTTCCAACTGCTACCTCTGTCTGAACCTCCTAATCTTCCCTACCAGAGTCTCAGTCATTCCTTACTACAGTACACTTGGACTGTCTGTGGCCCCTATTCCTCTCTACGTGTTAGAGCCAGTAGTGTCGGCCTCCAGTCCCGTGTCCTGCCTTCCATTCAGGGCTGCTGAACTGCGGCTGACCCTGAGTGGCTCCGGGTGTAGGAGGCTCTCAGGCGGCAACGCTAACCGAGGTCGTCAGGTGAGTGAGTGTGCCCGTAAGTGCATTAACCCACGTGACTTCCCAGTTCGGGGAGCAATCGTGGCAAACTAGCTGGGAGCCTCTGCTGCAGTGAGAACAGTATTGTAGATTCAGTTGGATTTTACTCTGTCAGAGAATGAGAAGAAGCAAAACACTAACATACTATGAGCAAGGAATTGGTGCCGCAGATTGTCCAGGTGATGTCACTGTAGTAGGAAACAACTAAGTCTCTGGTGGGGAAGATTTGGTGGGTCAGTAAAAGGTAGAATCTCAATACAACAAATCTGTACCAATACCTACCATACATTTCAACTGCTCTCCTTTAAAAACCAGTATTGTGGAATCAGTTGCTCAGTAAACCACTCTAGAGGTAAGAGCAGCTGTCCAGTCATTGAATTAATCATTTCAAACTAAATGAATCGTTTTCTCTAGGGCAGTTGAAAAGGACGACAGAGGAATATTTAATTGAAGAATGTGTTTGTTTTGAATATTCGTGTTTTATTTATTATTATTTTTTTTTCAGGAGATGCTCCCCATACTTTCTATTGTGTAATAATTGTGTCGATGCAGGGCTCACCCTCAAAAGACACTTTGGTCTCAACATGACCTCTCCTGCTAAAATGGGTAAACAAAAGGAAATTAATCCCAGAGCCGACAATGTGAAAAATGCATTGTTCTGCCCCTGAGCAAGGCAGCTAATCCCAATTGCTACCTGGTTCTTGCTTAAAAATCTGAATGTGTTCTTAGTGATAACTGGTGTAATCGAGGTTAAAAAAATCCAACAAATTGCTCAATGAATGTGGATGACCTGAGAACTCGAGGTCGAGGCATGAGCTTCTTGTAGGTTTACACCCAAGTCAGTGCTCTCGATAAACAATACCTGTCAAGAATCTCTTAACATCCTCTCTAGATTTCCTAAGTAGGAACGCACACTTGATCAGGATACTCTTCGGAGAGGAAGGATTTCAGGTGTTCACAGAATATTGTCAGGGTGTCAGCTGTCCTGGTATCTACAGATCTTCACTAGATCCCAAAATGTATATTAAACTGTATCTGTGTAACTTGTTTGGTGGTTAACGTCAACGTCTCACGTGCATTTTCATTTGTAGCTTGGCTAGTCAAATACATAGCTTATTGTCTACAGATTAGTATTTCACATTGAGATTGCTCATTTAAAAAGTTGAAACAAAAAAGGGAGGGAGGGTGTCTCTGTGTGGTAAAAAGGAGCTACAGCAGTGGTGTCGTTAGGCCTGGGCGTCCAGGCTATAGCCCCGGATCTCAAATAGACCAAAAAAATAAATAAAAAATGGCCCCTGATCTGTTCATCTATAATTCCGACCGATTATGACAATGTAGATGTATAGGCCGCTAGTGTGTACATCAAAATTTTCCGCATGTACATTCAAAACCCTGTACTTTCTGTCCCGGGCGGGGCAGGGGCTAAGCCCAGAATGTATTGTGATCCTAGCGACGCCTCTGAGCTACATTCTCGTAGGTTTTCGCTTTAAGCCTAGTTTTATATAAAAAAACATTAATCTTATGAACAGGCTATAGTTCTCAGAATCAGATGCACTCGATTGGTTTGGGCTTGGAGATAACCTACAGGGTTCAATACACGTAGCTTGAAAGGAACCACGTAGGGGATCCATAGTTCCCCCATCGATTCTATTGCTTCTTTAGCTAGTCTGGCAGGTCCAGGTGTTTGTTTTACAGAAGCAAATACGACTGGCTGCAGTGTAGGGCAAATGCACATAAACACTAACACACCTTTTATTTTCCTGCAAGCACCTTTCCTTTGAGAGATGCACTGGAACAGTCACCTCGAAAGACAATTGGTGTTTTCCCAACTTTCTTGTTTACCGCTGTGTCGCTAATGACTGGGACGGAAAACCCCTACATGGTTTCAGCTGCCAGCGTATCTATTCAAATGGACGAAAGCCAATTATTTGTCCCGGCGTGTTCCTGGAGCTAGCCTAGCATGTCTGTGTAAGTAGCTGTGGGTGGGCGGGCCGGCCGTTTATCTGTCAATGTCAGTAAATTCACCTGGATCCGATAGCAGCGTTGGGCTGTAAATCACCAGATGTATGTGTCGGTGTATATCATGGAGAGATTGAGCGGTCTCATTTGTGACAAGGGTTATTAATTGCACCTGCTTGACAGAAAACTGATGGGACGCGCACACACACACATGCGGTCTGTGTCAGCAAAAAATAGCTCAGAAGGCGTTGACAAACAATATGATAGTCATGAAAAATAGTCAGCAAAGAATTAACTAATTTCAAATAAATGCTTTTATATTTCAGTTACTCGTCAATTGAGAGCTTTGTACTAATACGTCTTCTAAACTCACACACACACAGACAAGCATAGACACGCACGCACACACACACACACACAAACGTATACAAACCTTGCAGAAACCTGCGAGTGATTTGTACAGGTCAATGCAGCGGGGCCTTCATTGGAATTCTCCCATAGATAAAACAGATATCTCTTAGTCTTTCAGATGAGCAGATCTTTGGAATTTATCTTCCTCCCGCCTCAGTTAATCTGGGCTTGAAACAACAGCGGCGGTAATTGCCGTGGAAGGATCCATCCCGAATGTGCGTGGTCAGCTCCCCTCAGCTCGGAGAGGACGGCCGCGTTCCAACTGGCATGCTCTCCCCTGTCTGGGGTGCGTTATTTTTGTGCAGAGCCACACCCTGGGTCCTAGTGTACGGCAATGCGCTACATGGGGGAAAAGAGAGCCATTTGGTACAGAGATGAGATCTCTGGTGCTGCCTGGACAGACTATGCTGGGTAAATTAATTATCTGCCATATCGGTTATATCTAATGGAGACGGCTTTACGGTGCGGAGGGTCTCGCGAATGCAGGTGAAGTGCGTGTGTTTGCCCGTCCGCGTACGGTATGAACCCGGGGGATATTGACATTGGCTGTCGTTGATGTTTTACGTGTGTGTTTACCATTACTCTAAGTGATGAAATGAAATGTGGCTGTCTATCAGTCAATCAAACGTTGTTCACAGTATGAAGGGTTTTTGGTGCAACTCAATGCGCATCCAGGTGTTTAAAGTTCAACGAAATGAAGATGCAAATAAATGAATCATGAAGAGAAGCCAAACGTACACTTGAAAGTAGTCTATAAATATAATATAATATACTAATAGTCCTGAGAAACTAACACCATAACAAAAAATGCTAAAAATAATAAATAAATATATAGTATAGCTAAGACGACCTCAGGTAAAAACACAGCTAAAAAAGGTTTCTTAATTTATTTGGATTCTGAAGCCGTCAGGTCCTCCGGCAGTCACTCACCTGTTTTCAGATGTGAGTGTGTATCATTATCCTGTGAAGGTAATTACCATCCAAATTATTCCTTCTAGCTGTTTTCCCCCTCAACCCCATTCATTCACTTCTTCAATTATCTCTTTGTCATATTATAATTAATTTGATTGGGTGATATGTCTAATTCTCATATTGGATTGGTCTCTAAATTATTATTATAACACCAATGCAGAATCCTGGTGATAGGATTAATGTCGGCATTAATAACCAGTTACTCAACTAACGTGTCTTCAATATATTTTCACAAGATTTTCCCGCTGATAGACCCGCTGCATTGTTTAATAATATGTGGTATTTGTGGTAATACGTAGTAGTAAGTAGTTCCTTTGTCTGTTTACCAATACTATATTGTAGTCTAGCATAGCCATGCTACTTTAACCATGGCCGCCTAGAGCGACATTTCCAACCTTGAATCCATAACCTGTTCTGTGCCCACATTCTACCCCAAATAATGCACGTTGTGTTTGGCATGGCGAGGACTGGCATGGAGTGGAAGCTGAATAGACTGCCGCACAGGCTTCAATAGCTCTGTACAGTCCTGTTGTTAGATGGAAGATAATACTAGGATTACAGCAGGGGGTGCTGGTGGCCGGATAGGCCTCAGAGAGAGCTCAGGTTGTGGTCTGGGGATAGGCTGCCTTCCAGCATTGGTTACACTGGACATCTGATACCACAAAACACCCCATGAACGTACCGACCTGGACCAGACCAGACCAGTATAGGTCAAATCAGACTAGACAAGACCTGGACTAAACCCGATCAAACTAGACTGGACCAGACCACACTGGACCAGACAAGATCAAGGCTGGATGAGACCAGATTACACCAGACTGGTCCACACAAATCCTGGACTAGAACAGACAAGACCCTGAACAGACCAGACTGGAAGGGCAAAGTCATACGTAGAGTTCTGCTCCCTCACAGAGAGAAGCTGAACCTGGATCTGCCATAACGACCAGACTCCATAAGACCACACTAGTGTAACCAGTCTAGCTGACAAGAACCACACTAATGAACAACGGTTTACTACAATTTGGTTATTCATTTTTAGATCTCGGGTCAACAGCAAATTAGGGAAAAGAAAGTGACCCGTCCCCCAGGATCTTCAGTACTCACCCGTCCCCCAGGATCATCAGTACTCACCCGTCCCCCAGGATCATCAGTACTCACCCGTCCCCCAGGATCTTCAGTACTCACCCGTCCCCCAGGATCTTCAGTACTCACCCGTCCCCCAGGATCTTCAGTACTCACCCGTCCCCCAGGATCTTCGGTACTCACCCATCCCCCAAGTTCTTCGGTACTCACCCATATGTTCTCATGCTTGGCCCTTTCATGAAACACCATAGATGTACAGCACTGCGCGTAGCCTGATCTTGGATGCAGCGTCTGCTGTCCACATAGATGGTTACTAAACTTGGATTTGTCGTGACAACACTGATGAACACATTTTCTCCAACTGCACAAGCGGAAGGTCTTTAATGTCTGATTGCTTGCTCTTCGGGGTTTTGGACTGGATATATGTGGAGCAAGTGACAAGGGCTGACGTAAAAGGCTTTAGAAAATAAACTTGATTGACTGAGGTTTCTCTCCCACCCACACATTGGATAGCTGGTTCTGCTGTACAGCGTGGGCTGATATTAAAAGGCACGATATAAAAGAAATGCCTAATTGCTGATAGAGATCATTGTTTAAGAGGTGTTGCAGCTGTGGGGGCATATTCTTTATTTAGAGCCCCCCCACATGTCCTCGTGCTCCGCTTCCCCCCAACACCTCCAGTGCCCCCCCTTCTTGTTCTTCCATCCCTTCCTCAGAGTTGCCACAGGAATGGCAGCTTACTTTATCATGATGCTTAACTACTTAATGAAATTCATTAGCCAGCGCATCTTAAGAACTGTGAGTCTAATTAAGCTTTTTGAAGTGCATGTCAAATAAATATGGAGAGGGATTTTCTGCTGCCTCAGTCTGATCCTAGCAGACAATAGATGCTGGCTAAAATGATATTATATTGACTCTCATACACTATTCAGCATAATCTTCCTCTAGAAAGTAAAGTATTCCTATCTAAAGCTAAGCCAAAGATTTTAATATTAATTACAATTCCAGTGCTTACATTAAAGCAGGTCTTTAAAATGCGAACTGTGACGGGAATCAACCACAAGCTAATATACAAAGTAGTGTTTCATTTTAGAGACTGAAAAACTCCTTCAACTCCTCCTTTCACCTTGAAATTGATTTGTAATTCATAGGAAAACGTTAAAGCACAGCAGTCCTAGCCGGCAGGCCGGGGCAGATACCTAGAGAACTGTCCACATTTATCTCACCTTTTGTCGGGCTTAAGGGGGCTATATGTGAGGCTATGATAGCATCTGCTCTCCTCTGCGGAGGTATGACTAAAATCCCCACTTACTGACTGCTGTTCAATAATTAATCTGCTGCCAGTGTTTCTCCAGCACTTACAGAGGAGACTAAAAAGGTGATTTAATTTGCTATTTTGGACTGCGGCAATCAGGGTGGAGAGAGAGAGAGAGAGAGAGAGAGAGAGAGAGAGAGAGAGAGAGAGAGTGGTGAAGAAAACGCTGACATATGTTGTGTGTTGCTAATGTCAGAGTGTTTAAAATAAGCCTCATCGGTACCGGGCCTTGGCATCCACGTCGGAGGGCTCGGCCACAGTTGTGAAGGGTGGATTATTCTACCAGGCCATATGTAATGTAGTGCCGTGCTTTTAAATGGCTGGGTGACTCTCACAAATGGCACCCTTATTCCGCTGTATAGGGCCCCTACAGGCCCTGTGGCAGAGGCGTGGCATAAAGTGGGAATAGGCTGCCATTTGGGACGCAGCTTCTGATAATGCGATTCATCTCGGAGGGATGGTAAACAGTAGAGAAAGAGGCCGTGAACCCACAACTGACTTCAATTTACAGCCATGAAAATATAGCCCGGGTAAAAGAGGCAGGTCGAACTGAGCTAGCACTGATGATAAAATGGCATTGTTCTTTATGGCTCTGAATGCCAAGTGGAGCAGCAAATAGTTGCCTCTCCATCAAAACCAAGGTAGAATGCAATCTGAGGTAGAGAGGGCCGGAAATTAGATTAACTGTGAAAGTAAAATTTTTTCACATTTTCAAAAAGCCCGGTCAAAAGCAACTCGCGGGTTAAGTCTGTATTATGTGTTCAGTGGTTACAGCTGTGACGTGAAAACAGACATTGCGTCACATCCATTCCGTATATGACCAGATGACTGGGCCAATTCCATCCCGAACACCACATGAATCAAAGCTCTTATAAAGGTAGATAGAAGCAGAGCTTATCGCGGCCTGCAACATCTTTATCCTTGCTTTTTTTTACGATCCTATCTTGGGCCAGTTCCTGAAGCCTCATGATGCCGGGCAGCCAGCTCCGCTACCCGATCCTTGATCCCAGACAGATAGAGGCTTCTGTCCCAGTCAGCCACATGCTGCCTCACATCTGCGTCTGACTGATGTCACCCGCTAATCAAAGCTCCTTAGCTCCTGCCAATTGCCAAATTGGATCTATTCGCTTGGCACCGTGAACAAGGAGCGGAGGGCGCCGAACAGGGAGGTATGAGTCTCGCGTACATGTTGGCACGAGCACACGCGCGCACACACACACACACACCTTTGTCTGCTGTTTCACTGGGGGTTAATTAATGTGGAGAGTGTCTGTTCCTGATAGGCTGCTGTACTATTGATCAAAGTGCTTATTACTGTTGATTTTAGGTCTTGTGACATTTACAATCACAGTTATTTTTCTCCCCCAATGAATTTGATGACATTTGCTTCTGATTTTATGGGGGGAAAAGCAGTTACCTGATGGCTGATTAAAAGACTAGAGGGAACTCAATATACTGAGGCAGAGAAACGGTGCCTTGTGAAGTGCTAGAAATCCAAACTTCTCCGAAAGTGGGAGAGTAAATCTCAATGTGTTTTTCCGAATAAATGTAAAACATCAATATAGCTCTCGCCCTTTAAATGCACCATCATAAACAGACTGGGTAAGCGTTTATTAAAGAGAAGGCTAGCTGTTACTGTCCTGGAGAAGGACGTGTTCATATCCATGCTATGAAGGATGTGTTCACAGTTATGTTTGGTCCCG
Source organism: Esox masquinongy (assembly GCA_016801175.1). Classification (NCBI taxonomy): domain Eukaryota; kingdom Metazoa; phylum Chordata; class Actinopteri; order Esociformes; family Esocidae; genus Esox; species Esox masquinongy. Next base: position 36,163 of record JACXGI010006547.1, read on the forward strand.
GAAAGAGGCTATAGATCTTAGTCTGCCAGACCCTCATGCAGGAGACACAGAGAAATGAGATTGTGGTCTTAAATATCGTCCGTCTTATCTCCCTCTCACATTATCAGGCCCAAGGCCCCAATGGTGGAGGAGAAATGGCTTCCGCAACCGACAATCAGACCCAGCCTCTTTCAGGCTTTTCATCTGGCTTGTCCCCTATCTAAATAATGTGTATTATGTTCCTTCCCTTACATGAGAAGGGAAAAGCAATCCTGCCCTGGTTGATAGAGTTTTTCCTCGGACAATGCTATCTTTCTGCCTACTGTCGGTCAGGAGGGAGTGAAAAAGCTTTCAGTGATTATACAGAAGCTGTGGAACAGGAGTCGGTCGGGGGAGCAGCCTCCTTGGAGTTTACGACCAGGGTGCTTTCTACCCGGAGTACGTCTCACCTGACTCCTTCTCCCATATTTAGAGACCTACTTTGACCACAGCCCCTGATAGGGGCCTGCGCCCTAATGCGCCGTAAAGAGGGATTGGTCGTCTTTTCAGACATTACCTAGGATGCTGTTTCTCTAAAAGGAAGTGACAGCGTTTTGTGTAGGAGACAGGCGACTGTGTAAGATGGAGGAGGCTACAATGCATATTGATTTTCTTTTGTGACAGGTACTCATTTTGCCACAGCTGGTAACAGACCGTGCCGTTCTCTCCGAGAGTCGCCTTTCCATTAGGGATCACCTTGGCTGCCCTTTGGCTCTCCCGTTCATCTCTGGGGTGGAATGGACTGAGTCAGACGGTTCTCCTCGTGTGCCGCCGCCAGTTACGTTCTGAGAGCCAGACGACTTTCAGGAAGCCACGGCCACCGCCTCGCAGATAAAGCTGTTGTATATCTGCAACTGTTTCCTCACCGGTGGCGAGCAACACTGTTTTATCTCTTGGTCCTTGTTAATAAACCATGTGATAGCGCAGTGCCTTGGCGGTTGTTGTGTCAGCTGAGTAACGACTTCTTTCAGTCGGTTTAATGGCGAAGCAGGACTGTTATTATCCCGTGTGAAGGAACAGCCTTGTGGCCTAATAGACATGGAGGTTTTACAGTGGGTTATCTCTGGAGACCTGGTTGGTTATACAGCAGAGAAACAGAGACACGGAGACCTGCATTCACGCAGTTTACACAGGGAGCAAATGCACTGTACACAGAGATTACAGTATAGAGCGAAGAACAAATGTACGTTATGCAGTGAACAAACTAAATGTACACAGAGCTTACAGTATACAGTGAACAAACTAGCGCTACACAGAGCTTACAGTATAGTGAACAAAATAACTGCACACCAAGCATACAGTATACAATGAACGAAATTACTACACACAGAGCTTACAGTATACAATGAACCAAATAACTGCACACAGAGCTACATTGTACAGTGAACCAAATTACTGTACACAGAGCTTACAGTATACAGTGAAAGAAATCTACAGCATGCAGTGAACAAACTACTGTACACAGAACTTACAGTATGCAGTGAACAATTTAACTGTACACAGAGCTTACTGTATACAATGAATAAATTAACTGTACACAGAGCTTATATTATAAAATGAACAAACTAACTGTACACAGAGCTTACATTATAAAATGAACAAACTAACTGTACACAGACCTTACATTATAAAATGAACAAACTAACTGTACACAGAGCTTACATTATAAAATGAACAAAATAACTGTACCCAGAGCTTACATTATAAAATGAACAAACTAACTGTACACAGAGCTTACATTATAAAATGAACAAACTAAGTGTACACAGAGCTTACATTATAAAATGAACAAAATAACTGTGCACAGAGCTTACAGAACCCAGTGAACAAATGTGGTAGAAATGTTGTTATTCCACAGTACAATGAACTCATATTACTGCTCCAAGTATAATCAAATAATTTAGTAAGGCCATCTCTTGTTTCGGCTCTGCTCACTTGTACGGGATGTGCCTACAGCAGATATGTATAGCTTTGGCTAACATCTCAAGGGCTGTAGACATTTTGGTAGGCCGAAGTTCGCAGAGCAGCTGGTAAGACATGTAGACTAACCATGGGAGGGGGAACCAGTGAGCTTTACTGAATGTATATAGGCCTGAGCTCAACCTTCAATGGGGAGCTCTTGACCTGACTCTGCTGAAAGTGTTAACTGCTCCAGGTTTATAAACCTTGAATAAAGCTTTACTTGTGTGAGTCTCTGTGCCATTCCCATTTAGTGATTTCCATGACACAAACTAACTGTACACAGAGCTTACAGTATACAGTGAACAAACTAACTGCGCAGAGTTTATAGTATACAGTTAACAAGCTAACTGCACACAGTTACAGTAGGTTTACTGTACACAGGGCATAAACAATCAATTTCAAACAGTGATCAATCTAGTTTATACAGTGAACAAATGTACTTTACACAGAGCTTATCCAGTGAAGCGGATAACTGAACACTGAGCACATATGGTGAAGCTACTCCCTTTCCTGTGAGACCTGGAGAGACCAGCAGATGACATATAAACCTCCCATTTCTCAACCGATGCACAAAACAGCACAGTTGTCCAGACTGGCGAAGCCAAGAGACAATGGCTATGAAGTTTACAGCTCGCTTTTACGAAAAGCTAGACACGTTGCCACCTGATTCCCAAAATGAGTGCACTTTATAGGGAGTGGGTTGCTATTGGAGACGCTGTCCCAGGCAGTCAGCTTATTTCAAGCTCCATGTTTAAGAGGTTTGATGTTGTGCTGATTAAGAGCACGTCACAGGGAGTGTTCGAATTTAGATTTCCGCCGTCAAATGAAACCCATGATGCAATTTTAAGAGATCACTTGAAACAGACAGAAGAGAGCTCTGTTTGGCAGTACTCAGCCAATGCTGTATCATCTTTATATATATTTGGACTTCATCTGTTGCAAGTTAGCAATCACACAGGCACCTCAAAAGTGATGTTAAAAGATTTGATGTGACTGAGCAAAAGATCGATAAGTGGGGGGGAATATGCACATTCCGATTTTTCTCATTAATGAAGCGTAGCTTTTCAGCCAGGGATCCCAGGTGGGCATTGGCTCAGCGATGCGTCAGATGATGTTGGGATCTCTTTCCGACCACGGTCTGAAGATTTCCTCATCTGATATGGCGATCTATTTAAGTATGTTGTAGGCTGGCTGTGTTTGTGTCAGGGCTTTTGCATGCCACCGATAGGAATAATTACATTATTAAAAAAAAATGAAATAATGGAAAACCTTGACCGAGAAACACACCACGATGTGCCACTCGATGTACCTACTGTAGCTGCGGGTTTTGTCTCTGGAGAAGCCATGGACTATGGCTGCCCTTGTGACCAAAATGAGATTTATACAGATGTGAATAAACATGCAGAAAAGACAGAAAGAAAGAGATGAGAGAAAAGAAGCAGGAGAATCAGGCGCATCAATTGGGGATGGCAGTCGCCTAGACCAACAAATTAAAACGAGCTGCTAAGCTAACGGAGTGGTTACCAAACATTTCCCTCTCACTAGCCGTGGATATCATGTCAACACAGAGGCTGACTCTAGGAGACAAGGTCTGACTGGGAGATGAACAGGCTTGTCTGAGCAACCTGAGGTTCAGAGAAACATCTATTCTGTTTATGTAGCCTACTAACAACTGCAGGGTTACAATGCACATTTGTAATATTACGGTATGTATTACATTTATATTAAATATATCACATTTCAATGTAGTACATTTTATTGGGTATGTTGGCAGACAGATGGGAGGTGAGTTGAATAGGGAACTTCATAATTACATTTCTACTGCCTAAAAACTACAGGTTTATAATAATATTATTATTAATATTATTATCTATTAACTACGGCAATAGTATCAATTTAGCCCCAATATAACTGTTCCCAAATGAGCTCTCCAAATGCTTGCGAATTCATGCGGTTAAATTTGAAATCACTTCAGTATTTTGTGGTAGAACAGTATCCAAACACTTTGTTTCATTTGTGCTCGCTAGTATTTAACCAACCTACAGCAATTCAGACAGTTTGAAAACAATGAAAAGAAACTGCAATAATTCCCATCAGGTCATGTGAATAACCAAAATGGATAGCTACAGTAGAAAACCAACCAAACAATCTAGTCAACTAACTAGCCCTGTTGACCCGAGCTAAATCTAACATCATGGTGGCTTCATGCACCTTTGCCCTCCACTAGGTTGGAGGTTAAATGACACCACTGGGAGAGTCTGAGAGAGTGAAGTGTAAAGAGAGAGAAACAGAGAGATAGATTCTTTAAAGAGAGACAAAGACTTTGAGAAGAGAGAAAGACTGGGAAAAGAGAGAAAGAGGTTGACAGAAAAGGGGGCATAATGGGTGACTTACAGAGAGCGGAAAAGAGAGACTGGGAAGGAAAAGGGGTGAGGGAGACTTTGAGAAGACAGGGAGATGAAGAGCACTGGAAGAAGACAAAGGTGGTTTGAAGGGCTACAGGATGCCTTAGTTCAGTGACACGACACACGTTCCAAATGTTCCCATCATAGTACCCCACTTTTGAACAGAGCCCTATGGGTCTAGGGAAAGGATGCTGTTTTGGATGCCACCTCAGCCTGCTCCAGTGGGAGGGAGAGTAGTGAGCTCTGTCTCTCTCTCTCTGTGATCGTCTCTGCCACTTCACACGACAGACTGAAACACAGTCTGCCTCTGCAACAGCAACGGCAAAAGCAGGATAGAGAGATTCTTTCTATCTCTCCCTCTTTGATTGCTATCCCCTTTAGAACAAAGCTCTTCTTGTAATACGTTCCCAGTTGACCTGCATCGGAGCACACTGGGTTAGTTACAAAGGCATTTGTGTATTTTTAGTTGCTCAGTCCTCAAGCATTTAATCTTTTTCCTCACAGCCACTGATTCGTATTGTACGCAGAGGGTGCCTATTCGTGGTGTGTATCGGTCAGAGTTGATCTGTGGGAGGGATGTGTTACAGTATGTATCTGGATGTGTGTTACAGTATGTAAGTTTCTGGATGTGTGTTACATTATGTATGTTTTAGGATGTGTGTTACATTATGTATGTTTTAGGATGTGTGTTACAGTATGTATGTATCTGTATGTGTGTTACAGTATGTATTTATCTGGATGTCTTTTACAGTATGTATTTATTTGGATGTTTGTTACAGTATGTATGTATCTGAATCTGTGTAACATTATGTATGTTTCTGGATGTGTGTTACAGTATGTATGTATCTGGAAGTGTGTAATAGTATATATGTATAGATGTGTGTTAGAGTATGTATTTATCTGGCTGTGTTTTACAGTATGTATGTATCTGGATGTGTGTTACAGTATGTATGTATCTGGTTGTGTGTTACATTATGTATGTA
>JACXGI010006548.1:0-41503 GCA_016801175.1 Esox masquinongy
AGGTCCAAGGTCAACGCAGCCGTCTACCAGGAAGTTTTAGAGCACTTCATGCTTCCTGCTGCTGACCAACTTTATGGAGATGCAGATTTCATTTTCCAACAGGACTTGGCACCTGCACACAGTGCCAAAGCTACCAGTACCTGGTTTAAGGACCATGGTATCCCTGTTCTTAATTGGCCAGCAAACTCGCCTAACCTTAGCTATATAGAAAATCTATGGGGTATTGTGAAGAGGAAGATGCGATACGCCAGACCCAACAATGCAGAAGAGCTGAAGGCCACTATCAGAGCAATCTGGGCTCTCATAACACCTGACCAGTGCCACAGACTGATCGACTCCATGCCACGCCGCATTGCTGCAGTAATTCAGGCAAAAGGAGCCCCAACTAAGTATTGAGTGCTGTACATGCTCATACTTTTCATGTTCATACTTTTCAGTTGGCCAACATTTCTAAAAATCCTTTTTTTTGTATTGGTGTTAAGTAATATTCTAATTTTCGGAGATACTGAATTTGGGATTTTCATTAGTTGTCAGTTTTAATCATCACAATTAAATGAAATAAACATTTGAAATATATCAGTCTGTGTGTAATGAATGAATATAATATCCAAGTTTCACTTTTTGAATGGAATTACTGAAATAAATCAACTTTTTGATGACGTTCTAATTATATGACCAGCACCTGTATTAGCAAGCGCTTAAACGTTGTCACACTCGTTGCACTGAGGTTTATAACTGGTTTTCTCCCGCACCCCCTCTCTTAACAAACCCTGTAAACCATCAGTAGCGTGCGGTATTATGTGAATGGGTAAAAACGGGCACATTTTACTCACATTCACAGTCACATTTACTCAAGTGAAGTCCAAATTCACAATAAATGCCATTCAATTCAAGATAGGAATATACACTGCTTGGACAAAGGGATGTTGTTTGTCAATCAAAAACAATAAATATCTACAACTTTTTAGTACATTTAATGCAAAGTCCATAAGGTATAGATTGTTATATGATTAACTGCTTAAATGGCAAACAAAGCAATATAATTGAACAGTTGATCGGCAAATGCAAACATAGAAATGTATTTTTTTTTAAACAGTCAAAGTTTCTACATTACTTTGCACTGAAATAAATGCTTAATCAAATTTCCTCATAACACAATCTGCTACACGTCGACATTACGTTTCTTCAAATGAGCCTCATAACATTTGACTGTCAGGATTTGTTTTAGATGGCTTGCGTAACATGATCAAAACAGTGCTAATTGGCGCTCGAGTCGGGTTCTAAAATATGATTGGGCGATATTCAACGCATGCGCAACATGGTGACGCCCCAAGGATCCCGGATAGCACTGAGCCTTTGGCGTGTGGACGTATTTCCTGGGATTTGTGTCTATTTTTTTTATCGCTTGCCAGGTGGACGAAGATATCAATTTCTTGTATAAAGGAATTTATATCACTTTTATAATTTTACAAGATTCTTTAAATATAGTAGTAATTATGAGCGGAATCAAAAATTAATGTCATGGAATTGTATTGAACGAGCTACATAGAAAAAACTGTTTTGAAGTCCTGCTTTGGCTGAAACGACCAATACTAGGCTACCATCCTAGCTAGAGACCTTCATTGCTCTAATACAGATATTTCGAGAGGTAAGGATAAAACGTGGAAAGTTTACTCTGAACCAAGGGGAGCAGAGTGACAGGTGTGACGGTATTTTTCACCGGGGAACCTTGAGGAATGGTGTGTGATCAATGTCACATGCCTAACTCTGGAGTCTGGAGCCACGCAGCGGGAGGAGAGAGCTGTCAACAGGGCAACTGAGATATGACTGGGGCTCTACATCAGACAGACTATTGTGAATATCATAATCATCGAGTATTGTTTGGCTCTTTGAAGAAAGAGGCTGGAGGTTCCTGAGGTGGGTAGTTAATTGGCGGATGGGAGGGAACGAATTAAGTAGGTAACGCGCTACAAAGCAAGAACGCGTTCTCTGCCAGTGTCTGACAGGACGGTCGACCTACTTCACTTCCCTATTTGGAGCCCGGACTCGGGAGTTCGGTGAAGATTTGTGGTACTCAGGACCAGCTATCTGATGCGTATATATTTTATTTGACGAAATCAGCCCAACAACCCATTCTGATTGAAGTGCATTATCCACATCAAAGACACATCTAGCTCGTGGTAAGATCTTGGCATACGTGTACTGTGTATTTAACAATTTCTGTTTGTATAAATGCATAAATCAATTGTATATCGGTTTTGCACATAGTATGCAATTAAGCAAAGGAACCTATGTTATAGGCATTTGGAGTAGCCTCCTAGGCTATTGAAATGAGTTACACAGTCAACTGGCATAAATCTACAGTCCTACTGTATATTACTAGTATCAAAGAAACAAATGCAATCTGTTAGACAGGATTACAAGAGTCAGTTTTTGTTCTAGCATTTAATTTACTGTGACCCAGCTAATCACCAGCTGTATATATATGATCATTCATGGCCATAGTCATCTCTGCAGTGTAAAACCAAGATGAGGTCATAAAGGTGCACTGCTTTAGCATGGAAAAACTGAGCAAATTGTGGAGGAGTTGTACATATGCAGAGGTTTACCAATATGTAAATACTGTGCCGCTAACCTTGTTTTAAGGAAGATTCATCAGGTACAGTTTCTGAGCCATTTAGACCTACATTCAGAAGCTGTTGTTTGGTTTATAAGTGAACTTCTTTTCAGTCAGGCTTAACTCTGCATGTAACTGTTGAACACATCTATCAGATATCTTCATTGAAAGTGCATTCACTTTTCATTTGTTTAGATGACATCTCAAGGAAGGGCCTAGATGTTTTGTTAATCAGTACTAAGGAACTATGGATTAACAGTCAAGGCAGTAATGGTAAGGCAGACACACAACCCTCCTGAGGAATGCATTGCTGTACCAGTGGTTGAATGCACCATATGTTACTATGGTCTTCTGCTTGGCAGTGGCTGGCAGCATTCATTCTCTCTGTGTGTTCCCTACCAGAGCCAGTTATTACAGTGTGAGGCTTAAAACGAGGGGCGCATTTCTGCCGCTCATCAAAGAAGAATGTTCATTAAACAAAAAGGTTTTGCATCTTTCATTATAGTTGAATTCCATTGTCTTCCAAGAGTTGATGCAATCTTCCTTCCCGTTCGGTTTGCTCCTCTGTTCAATGTGAGCTGCGTTTAGAGAAAGTAGGCAGTGGTACCTGGTCAAGGCAGCCTCATTCATTCACCTTTACACAGCAGGTGCTGTTAATGAGAGCCAAGGTCACTGTCTGCTGTGCTGATGTCTCCAGCCTGTGTGTTGGTGTGTGTTTATGTATGTGCGCACATGCGTTTGTCTGTGTGTCTTACTTGGTGTCTCTAGAGAGTTGTGGTACTGAGTAAATTCCTCTGCAGTTCAGTAGAAATTCCTAGAATATAAGCTTTTATATATAGAAAGAGAAAGTTGACCAGAGCTGACACAGACCATGTTGTGGCTATACAGGAGTTAGCAAGTGTCCTTTATCAGTGCCTGTCCTCATCTTTATCAGGAGAAACCATTTCAAACAACCTAGAGTGCATCTACACAGACAAACCAATTCTGACACTTTTTCCGCAAATTGGTCTTTTGACTGTCATACCCTTTCACTACAGATACTTTTTGTAGCTGATCTGATTGGTCAAAAGACTGGCAAATATAATATCCTGCTTTACATTGTTCTCTCATTTATTGTTTAATAATATCCATCTATCTGCATTGTGAACTGCTTGGCTGTCCAGCCTGGTGATGCAGAGGGAGAGAGTGAGGTTGGTGTCATTTACAGCTGCTGATATGCAGAATTACCGCCAGTGAGATGGCTGCTGCCCAACTACTTTATGATCACATTAAAACAATAATGAATACACACATTAAGTGACGTACTGCTCATCGCTGTGCCAAGTTCCTTCACTTCCCAGGAGTTTAGTGCTGCTGATTCCCATATCAACCCACAGGCCCTCCATCCTACAGTCTCCTCCTGTAAGTCTCAAATGAATGGATAGGTTTGAGCAATGTAATCACTGTATTTGAACTGGAGTTTCCCATGTTCCTGCATACACCTCTTCACCTGTTTCAGATAAACAAACATCTGTTGGACCAACTATAGTTATATAGAGTTACTGTAACTCAGGCCAATTTGGGAAAGAGAGCGATAAGGTCACATGTACTGAATTGAAAGAAACTTAAATTCAATAACTACAGGCCTGTATCCCTCCTATCTTTTTTGTCCTAGACACTTGAGCAGGCTGTCTCCACCCAACCGTCTTCTGACCTCTCTCAGAACAATCCTCTTGCCCCGAACCTCTGTCCTCATCCTTGATTTATCAGCAGACACTGAACTATAGCTTCCTACTTTTCACCCTCTCTGATTTGGGCACCTCGGGCTTTGCTCAGTCTTGCATTGCTCCTTACCTGGCAGGCCGCTCCGACCAGGTGACGTGGAGAGGATCAGTGTCTGTCGAGCAACCTCTTACTACTGGTGTTCCCCAAGGCTCGATTCTTGGCCCTCTTCTCTGTATATATATATCAAGTCTGTATATATGTATATACTGCATATACTCTGTGTATATATAGCCTCTTGGAGGCTAAGATAGCGGAGTCTCTACTTGTCTTCAAAAAACAACTTAACTCACCAACCAACTCTCTGTTGTCTTTTGTTAATTTTTTTATGTTTATTATTTGTATGGCCTTCTTTCCAGCACTGATCTTTGCCAATAACTAATTAATTGTTTAAAATGCACTTTTATTATTTCACCTAGCGCTTTTAAAATGTATGAACTTACTGTAAGTTCCTCTGGATTAGAGTGCTAAATGACTAGAATGTAAATGTAAGAGCGAGTTAAAGGAGGAGCTGTCTGCTTCATTGAGTCTTTAAGTCTAACAACATCATCCAATTCCATACATAATTCCAGTTGCAGTTTGTGATGGCAGATTTCTATGCTGCTACTTAGGCAAATAATGTACTGCTGCATTTGCATATCAGCTGTTTACAAACTGTAGCCAACACCATTCACCTGTATGATTTCTGCCAAGCTGTTTTTTTTTGTATACAGTTTTATGCGTAATGCCTCAATCACACCTACTCATTGCTTTATCATGTAGCGAAAGCTCATTAATTTGGTAAAAAACAGTGCACATTAATAAATAACTTCTTTGGGAAGCCAACAGCGCGCGCGTGCGTGCGTGCGTGCGTGCGTGCGTGTGTGTGAGACAAACACACACACCTTGAGAAATGCTTACTTTATTTGTCAGATGTACATGACACAAGTGGTTTTATCTAATGTGAGATCTGAAGGGGAAAAAAGCAGGTGATTTAATTGATAGAAAAATGTATGTTAATGTATTGTTGGCAATTTATAACCTTATGACAATTTATATCCTTATGATAAGTCCAGAATATAGGGACTTCATGTTTGCTTGTTTGCCAACTCTGTTCCGTTACAGACAACACTTCATTTTGTCAGTGTCTAATGTGATACTGTTCTACAAAAACCTGTCCTGCAATGAACTTACAGTTCCCCAAACAATACCAGTCTGGAGAACTACTTTATCACAGTGCAGTCAAAACCTCCCAGTTATTTTTGACACTGATTGTTATCAGATTTTCAACCAAAACCTAACATTAGGAAGACTGAGTGAATGAACAACACAAAATGTTGATACTTGTTCATCATTTAAGGTTCTGCAACACCCAGTCCCCCATATGGAAAAGTGCCTCTTGTGATTTAAAATCTGGTAATGCAGCCTTAAGCAGCCATGACTGCAACCAAACGCTTCCTGTAGTTATTGATCAATCTCTCACAATGCTGGGGTTGAATTTTGGCCCGCTCCTCTATTAAGAACTTATTTAACTCTGTTACATTTTAGCATGAATTGCTCGGTTTATGTCGTACCAACAACATCTCAATGGGGTTTAGGTCTAGACTTTGACTAGACCATTCTAAAACTTGAAATGTCTTGTTCTTTAACCATTCTGATGTCAACTTGTTTGTGTGTTTTGAATCATTGACACATCTCTGACACAGCAGACCAATGATGGCAAGTCCAGGTCCTGATGAAGCAAAGCATGCCAAACCATGACAATGCCGCCGCCATCCTTGACCGTTGGTATTAAGTTCTTAAAGTGGAATGCAGTGTTTGGTTTTCACCAACCTAATGGTGCCTAAATACACTTCTCAAAAAATTGAGGGAACATGTAATCATCACAGTATAACATCAGGTCAATTAATCTTCAGGGATATCAATCTGTCCAGTTAGGGAGCATAAGTGATTGTGAATCAGTGTCACCTGTTTTGGTGCGAATAAAAGTGACAACAGGTGCACTGGAGAGGCAACAGCAAGATTGAAAAAAGGAATGGTTTTGCAGGTGGTGGCTACAGACAATTGCTCTCTCCTTATCCTTCCTGACTGATTCTTCTGTAGTTTCGTGTTTTCCTTGTGTCCTTGTCACTGCTGATAGCATGAACATCGCAAGAAGGTTTGCTGTGTTTCCCAGTACAGTCTCAAGAGCATGGAGGAGATACCAGGAGACAGGCCATTACACAAGGAGAACTGGACAGGGCCGTAGAAGGACATCAACCCAACAGCAGGTCCAGTATCTGCTCTTTTGTGAGAGGAGGGACAGGAGGAGCACTGCCAGAGCTCTACAAAATGATGTCCAGCGGGCTACTGGCACGCATGTTTCTGACCTAACTGTCCGAAACAGACTCCATGAAGGTGGCATGAGGGCCCGATGTCCTCTAGTGGGACCTGTGTTCACAGCCCAGCACCATGCAGCTTGATTGGCATTCGCCAGAGAACACCAGAATTGGCAGGTCTGCCATTGGTGCCCCGTTCTTTTCACAGATGAAAGCAGGTTCACACTGAGCATATGACAGACGTGAATGAGTCTGGAGATGTCCTGGTGAACGTTATGCTGCCTGCAACATCATCCAGCATGACCAGTTTGGCGGTAGATCAGTGATTGTCTGGGGAGGCATATCCATGAAGGGTTGCACAGTCCTCCAAGTCTTAGCCAACGGTACCCTGACTGCTGTTAGGTACCGGGATGAAATCCTCAGACCCATCATCAGACCTTACACTGGTGCAGTGGGCCCTGGGTTCCTCCTGGTGCAGGACAATTCCGGGCCTCATGTGGCCAGAGTGTGTAGGCAGTTCCTGGATAATGAAGTCATTCATGCCACTGACTGGTCCCCGGACCTGAATCCAATTGAGAACCTCTGAGACGTTATGTATCGGTACATCCAACGCTGCCAAGTAGCACCACAGACTGTCCAGGAGCTCACTGATGCCCTGATCCAGGTCTGGGAGGAGATCCCCCAGGACACCATCCGCCATCTCATCAGGAGCATGCCCAGACGTTGTCGGGAGTGCATACAGGCAAATGGGGGCCATACACACTACTAAGTCACATTATGAGTTACCATGTTGAAATTCATGCAAGTTGGAACAACCTGTGATTTCAGTCATTTACTTTGATTTTCCATTGATCCAGCCCTCAATCGGTTGGTGATTTTGGTTTCCATTGACCGTTGTTATGTCATTTTGTTCTCCACTAATTACACAATGTACAGTAAAGAATTTGATCTTTAATGTATTTCGTTCAAGACCCGATGTGTGATTTCAGTGTTCCCTTAAATTTTTGGAGCAGTGTAGTTTCTCTTTCGACTCTCCTGTCCATAGAAAATTGTTCTGAATAGATGAGCATTCATGTTTTCAGTGAGCAGTGAATTTTGTCTTACAACTCTGCCATGAAGATATCATGTTTAATTACACATCAAATTAAACAAGCAACTTTGCTGTCATTTGTTCTCTAAGACTATTCAGCTATTGCTACAATCCGCAAAACGGTTTGACCAACATCAATATGAAAAAATTGCAGCAATACAGAATATCAATTAGGGCAACTACTTTTTCACTGTATTGTATGTAGTATCTTATTTTGTTACAAGAATGTAGTTTTAGTCTTAATTTTAGTTTATAATGATAAACGTGATTTTTGCCTTGTCGATCTGGTAGCTACTGAGGTGAGAAAGGGATCTCACAAACAGCAAATATTTCTACGCATTCTCCTGTCAGAGGAGCTTGTATTGACTGATTATGGTGTTCTGCCGTGTACCAAATACACCAGACGTTTTTTGGTGGGAGTCCAGGGGAAGGTGCTGATCTTGAAAGTGGGCTGCCCGTTTCACTGCCACATAGGCTTAAACTTGCTGGAAAGGTCCTAAAACAACAACCCGTTGTATCACGCCTGAACAGCCTTGGATATCGGTCCAGACTTGTAATTCTGGTATTTTGGAGTCTTGGCCATGCTCAATGTATGTTTTGCTCTGTGTCTGTGGTCATGGGCGGCCTGGTGGTATGATTTGTGTTTTCAAATAAAGTGTGTGTGTGTGTGTGTGTTCTGCGTGCATGCCTGCCTGCCTGTGGTGAAGTGACCTCCCCTTTCTCCTCTCTGTTACTGACAGTTAGACCCCCCCCACTCCTGAGTTCACTAACTCAAACTCTGTTTTTAATGAGCTCAGGACCACCACGGCTACACAGGATGACAGCCACGTCTCTTTCCTCCTAGTCTCCCTTTGCCCCACTGCTCTGGAAATCCCACTCACCCTATCCTCAGCTCGCACACTCGCTCATCAAGTTGTTTGTGGAACCTCTCCTGCTCAGCCTCTGTGTTATAGTGTTAAAAAAAGAGATCCTCCCAATTAAAATCTTGCAATGCTGTACCCTTGATGTTTAGGGAACATTGTTTTTGACAGATTTAGATTTTAATGATCACCTTAGCTCTGTGGGAAATCAATAGTTGTTTTTCCTCCTAATGGCTGATCATGATAAATAAATTGCCTTCATCTTTTTGAGAAATGTGTGGTCCAGGCAGTGCAGAGCAGACATGTTGACAGTTAATACTGCATCATCTCTTTAAGTTATGCTTTGTGGGGCTTCATGAGTCTCACTGTGCTGTCAGTGTGTATCTTAAAAGCCCATCTATGGCACCTGGACAGACTGAAGAAGCTCAGGGGAGAAAGAACTTTAGCCCCCCCCTTGTTTTTTTAGAAACTGCAGCCTTGACACAAATCACAGCTAACTCCCCCATATGACAGATCACAACTAAGAATGAACTCAGACTGTCAAGAAACCCATAACGTTAGCGTTCTCAGCACAGTAGGACGTCACTCACAAGGAAACCATCATGTAGAATTTGCTTCAACTTGTCAAACTTTTTCAATTACTATTCCAATACAGATTAGATGGATGCTATTTCTGTGTGATCATCTCAAAGCATGAGACACAAACACTTTGAAGAAGACTCTTGTACTAGCCTCTTTCAGCAAGAGAGGTCTGTCTCCATCTCTGAGTAGAAACTTTCTGGCGGTACAAAGCATGCTGTGGTCTCCAGCGCAGAGCAAAAATCTCCTGTTTTTACTCTGTGGTTTGGCATGTGTGGGTGTATGAATATAAAAAGTACTGCCTTTACTAGTTAATGTGTGGTTTTATAACACCGTCCTCTTTCTCCAGGTGACTCTTCTTGGCTGCTGTCAAAGAGGGGAGTGCTTTCATTGCTGAGTAATGAGCAGTGAGACTTGTTCACTCCAGAAATACTGACACGTGGACAGCCAATGTGGGACTGGTGAGAAGTGAGACTTGTCCACCCCAGAAAGACTGACGGATAGAGTGCCACTGCCTGGCGCACCTCCTTTCCTTTTCATGGATGTCAGGCTGGTCCTGGTGCAGCTTGGGACTCTACTTGTCCACCTGTCCACAGCACTGAAATCGTCTTCTGGGCTTACCACTGGAGGTGAGGTCTTCACTAACACCTGGGCGGTCCACATAGAGGGCGGACCTCAAGAGGCCGACCGCATCGCCAGGAAACACGGCTTTATCAACCACGGCAATGTGAGTAGCACAGCAGTTGGACTTTGTGAAACCTCTATGAACTCTCTATGCCAAGCAGGGATTCCCCAAGCTTAGCGCAGTTTATCATCGCGCGCAGCTTACTATCTAGCATCAGAGCAACAACGTTCGGAGTATCAAGCCAGCGAGTGAGGTCAGAGAAATGTAACTGGTTGTGTATGCGCTCGTTTGTGTTGAACTATCATGAAGTGGCCGTGACATTGATATAAGTAGGTAGTCAATCGTCTGAGCGACAATCAAATGTAAGAAGCAAGCTAGCTAACTAACTGTCTCAACTCGATAGATACAATCGGCTACAATAGATTAGCGTCATGCTGGAAACTTTAGAGATTTGACAGCAACAATAAGATCTTCGATTTTCGTATTTTGCCTTCAAAATAAAAGCCTGCGGTGTCTATACAGTGGGTATTGTGTACATTCTCAAATGAAAAATTCTGTGGGAAAAATATAAACGAAACAAAATTACTATTTAAATAATACTTTACATAATTTGAAGAATATTATAAGGTGGAGCACACTGAGAAATGATTAGAGACATTATTAAAGTTATTTAGAGAACACATCTAATATAAAACAATCCTATTTTGATTTCATTATTGTTGTTAGTTTGCTTTTGCCCATTAGCTTTGGAGAGGGATAATTAGGTTATAATTCCAACCACATTATATTTTTCATCCCCCCACCGTAATGTACAAGGGAAACATTTCAATGCCGCAGTGAATGTATTGTACGAAATACTCATGAGAGTTTGTAAAGTTACAAATATAATGTGAAATCATGAGCCACTGTGCTACATCCAGCAGAACTGTATTTTCTGCCCCCTCTTTAACCCCCAATGCAACACACTATACTGCACATGGAATTCATATTGCCTCGTTAGTTAGTAGATAGTGGCTTTTATTAGCAGTCTGGCATTCATGAACGGTTTTACAGAATGGTTGAGAGTGAGTAGTTAGGTTATTATTAGGGAACGATGTTAAGACTGTATTGTCAAATAATGTTAAGAATAAAGTTGATAAGCAAGAGAGACTGGTGTACAGGGGGACTTATTAGCATTTCACGCATCCAGCCTTTTGTGTCGTTGATGCCAGCGTGTCGGCACGCAACCCCACACTGTTGGGAAAAAAGTAACATTATTAAAGCCTTGCTTGAATAAAAAAAAACATGAATATCTTTACTTTCATATCGCATCAAAATAATTTCACAGAGGCACAATAAACACTTTACCTTGTTTTAAGTGCTTTTAACAATGTGTAGTTTTTCTTTAGTTACAACACTTCTGTGTGTTCATAAGATATGCACCAGATATTTAATAAGCTCAGGTGGGGACAACGGTCATTTGTCTAACCAGGGGTGAAAGTCAATTTCCTTCCAGTACAGGGACCTCCACAATTAAGTAGGTATTCTGTGGACCTAATAGACAAGATTTGTAATTTAACTTTAATGTGGCATAAACAATTCATCTCACTGTCAAACAATTACTTTAAATTAAGGAGGCTACCTGCGCGTATTACTTGGGCACAACAGAAACAAGCCTTATTAAGATATTCCTTTGCTTATTATTTCTGGCATAGTTTAGTCAATTTGCCTGATACATGCATCTTCTCTTCTGTCACTAGCCTACTTGAGAATAAATAAAGCCTTGTTCAACGGGACTTTAATTAAAAAAAATAGTACAATCAATGCTTCGTTAATGATCTAGTTGACATCTGTAAGATTTTTTCTGTCTCTGGGCATGGAGATTTACCTTTCAGAACCTTCCAAATCTCATGAGCTTGACTGATTTTAAGGAAATTTAAATCTGTAAAACAATCTAATATGTGTTTGATTAGATACATATGTTCTGTGGTTGAAAGGAAAATACTGTCAGCTTGAACATTTAGCTACACAACATGGTCCCTGAGCAGCTATTTGCATTCTCTCAAGAATATCAGATTTCTCCTCTACATTTGGTCTGTAATTTTACTGCAAGGAATACTTCATTCTGCTCAAGATTGTAGGTTTTTATAAAGTCAGTATTCATTTAGGCTACTATTAAAACTTTTACTCCACCCTAAAATAGTAGTTTCCACTTGCAATGCAGCTTTTGTAAAGCGGGACACACCATTTCCATTCATGAATTTGGACGATGCTAATAATGCTAATTAAAGACTGGGACAGAGCTGAATAATGGATTGTTTTGAAAAATGACTATGTGCCTTCAGGAACAACTCGGAGTGAGTGGACATTTACCCAAATATGAATCTGGGCCGAACTATCCTTTTAAATGCTGAATGTCTGCTTCATTTCGAGAGTATTTTCAGTAATGTTGGATAAATCATTTTGAAATTTTAAAACATTTTGTGCATAGTCCCCCATTTAAGGGTACTAAAAGTATTTGGAAAGGTTAACATTCTGTACAATAAAATAGTCTTTTTTTAATACTCATTTCTTTGAATGCAGTTATTGCCTGAACTCTTTGACCCATTGACATCAACAGACCCTGAGTGTCTTCCTGGTTATGCTCTGCCAGGTCTGTACTGGAGCCATCTTAACTTCCTGCTTGTTTTGTACTCCTCTTGCCTTCGGTCTTGTCTTCATCATGTGAAATGCATGCTCAATTGGATTCAGATCTGGTTATTGATTTGGCACGCCAAGAACATTTCACGTTTTGGCCTTCAAAAAAACCCTTTGGTAGCCATGGCAGTGTGTTTCAAGTAAAGTGCCACCCAAAGTTTTTTGAAAAATTTGGTTGAGCTCAGCAGACAAGATGTTTCTGTACACTTCAGAATCCATCATCTAATCTAATTGTAGCCTAGATATTCAAGCCATGTTTCACAGATGAGGAGGTACACTGTACTTTGGGCCATGAACCAGATGTTAGGATGCATATCCTGACTCCATCTCTTGCTGATGAGCTCTGCAGTAGTTGGGAGCTGAAGCCTACATTTCTCCTGCGGGTTGTAGTTAATTGGTCTGTGTGTTTGGTAGTTGTTTCTGCCCAGCACAGCAGGGCTGTCTGACTCTCCAGAGGGAGGGTTTGGCAAGTCAGTCTGTTTACTCTGGGTTTAATCCAGAGTGGCCTGGGTTATAGTATTGTTTTCTTTGGGGGGGTGGGGGGAACAAGTAGGCTAGTGTGAGACTCTCCTCATTCAGTAGTGAGCCTCAGTCTCCTTCCATCGCCTCCTTCCATAGGAGAGACTGGCCATGTCCAAATTCTGGCATTAGTATGTGAAAATGTTTCAATATTCTTAATATTTCAAAATTGTTGTACTTTATATGTTGTACCAAAACAAACTAATGTCCATAGTCACTAATGTCCATAGTCATGCATTAGGTGATGCATTTCAGGAGTATGCTGTATTTTTCATGCTGATGATGTATTCAGGAGTATGCTGATTTTTGTTGCTCACGGCATTCATTTTTGCTGAATAGTACATTCTAAATTGTATATAACAGAATTAGTATATCGTTAGCAGTTTAAGTAATTGGCCTGACTACGCGTCAACCTCTTTACTGACAGTGCCAGTGTGTATTGTCTGTTTCCAGCTATGTTGGTTAGTCTGTTAAGTCCGTTTTTTTTATAAACACACACACACACACACACACACACACACACACACACACACACACAGGTTTGTAGCCACGCAATGACTTTGTGTTGATTGTTAGTATATGTGTCTTTGCGCTTTATGTTCTTCTGTTGTTTTCAGGGAGTACGCCTACTGTTCCTTGTCTTTTCAGTTGCTCCACAACAGACTTCAGTCTGTTTGCATGTCTGCATGAACTGAGCTTCACTACACACCACTGAGCAGCCTTCTGGATTCCTCCTATGCTCTGAACCCCCATTACCAAAAAGAGGATTTTTCTGAATGCTTACAAAATGTTTTTCAGGCTTATGTATGCTTTCCTCTACTTTATGGATGCTGTCCATGTATCTTGCTTTTTTACTTTAATGCCAGATTTTAGTTTTTACTCCGTTGTCATGGTTATTTATATATTAGTTAAAGGGTGACACAAGGTTAATTCAAATCTCCTGACAATTGCATATACAGCAAACATGTAGATGAAAATGCGCAAATCAACTTGATTGGAACAACACAAAGCACCTCCTACCACACCACACAAATCACCACCTTTTATGGCAATTACTGAGTACTGCTACATCTGATTAGCTATAGGTATGGATGAAATGTTTTCAGATGAAATCAGTTTATAATGAAGCTGCAGCATCAATGCGGTTACCAATCAACTACAAAATACTTGTAAAATAATTTTTTAAAAGGTACTAGAATGGTATAATGTCATACTGTGGGGTGGTGAAAAATCAAATTCTTTGACTTGTAGCTTATGCTGTAAAAATCACATTTTGGAAGCATGTGTTGGAATTAGATGGTTTGAGAAAGCATGAACCCTAAGCAACATGCCAACCGTGGGAGTATATCAGGTTAGAGCTGTGTGCTGGAATACCTTGGTAGAGCAGGGGTGCATTAGTCATTTTGGTGTTCGTTTACTTACACTGTTTTTATCTTTCTAGTTTTCTAATGTACCCTCATCCGATGTGCAGTCATTTTCTTTTTTTTTACATATTTGGATATGTAATCTTCATTTACAATCTTCACATGCTGTTGATAGTTGTCACCAACCTAATTTAAGAAATGACAATGAAATATTATAATTTGCAATCATTTATTCAACAAAAATCTACAGAAATCCAATTTCATAGTGCAGAAAAAATAACAAACCTACAGATTCAACAGTGACCCGTTGGCTGAAATATCTTAATGTAGACATTTCTGTTCTCTGTATATCAGTCTCTTACATTGGCTGGGAGGAATTCTTTCCCAATCTTCTTTACAGTACTGCCTCAGTTGTGTCATGTTTGAGGGATTGCTTGCATGCATGGTCCGCTTCATATCCCCTCACAGCCTTTTGATTAGAATGAGATCTGGGCTTTGACTCGGCCATTCCCTAGTTGCGGATACCCCTAGCCTGGGCTGATAAGTACAAGTAGTGAACAAATGAGTTAATAATGCCGCTTGTTTCTCTGCCCACAAAACCAGGCCGGGCTGAGGTGAAGGGGGAGGATAGTCATATACCCTCTCATTGTTATACATAAAAATTATTCATTTAAATCGGTAAAATAGTTAACATTCTCTTCCGTACTTATCGATGAGTTAATACAGTGTGTGATCAGGTTCTATGTTGTTATGTAATTATTAAATTGTGCACTAATCTGTGGCTTTAGGTGCATGACTTGACTAGACATGCAGTTCAGTGAAGCTGTTCTAATTTTCCTCTGGCAGTTAGGAGCTTTGCAACACCAAAGCCTACACTTCTGGCCTATGCTCATGGTTCTTTCAGGTGAATTGAAGAGCATTAAGCACGCAAATCGAGCATGGTTTGGAGATGAGATTAGAAGACTGCTGTCAAAACACGAGTCGTTCATCGACGTTGTTGTGTATGCGTTTCGATATTGCATTTATTACGTTCATGTTCTTTTGCAATTAAAAAAGAGTTGTATACCTGTATGCTCTTTGGCTAACTGCCAAAGTATTTGGTAAGAGTGGCATTTACCCACCATTAGCGGAAAATGCCTGCGGATGGCAGGTGTTAATGTTAATCATTAATCATTGTCATACTGAAAGGGGCATTACCCTCCCAAGCCTCAGGGTCTTTTAGGACTGATCTTGCCGTATTTCACTATTTTGCTCTATCAAATCTTCCTTCCACTTTAACAGGATGCTTAGTCTCTGGTCTCATCTGACCACAAAACCACTCTTATGCTTTCTGGCAAACTGCAAACTTGCTTTCAGATGGTGCTTCAGTAACGGCTGCTTTTGTTGCCATCCCGCCATACTGGCCAGAGCTATTCATATGGTTAATTTGTGCACCATCACTCCACCTGTAGCCACTAAACTCTTCAGCTCCTTCCAAGTGATAGTTGGCCTTTTTATGGGTTCTCTCACAACACTTGTTTGTGTTTTGAGGGACAGCCTTTTTTTTTTTTTTTTAGCAGTGCCTGGGTGATTTGATGCCCCTTCGACTTCCTGATTAATAGTCCAACTGTGTTCATTAGATATTATTTTGTACCCTTTTCCTAATCTATAGATTTGTATTACTTCATTTGTAACTTCTATAGAATTCTAAGATGTCTGCATTTTCCTTCAGATTCACAGCTTGTGCAATGATTTGTCATCAGTGGCATTTTTATCCAGAAAATGTGACAGCAACTTTAATGATTCACAGATGGTGGCCAATTGTAAGGTAACTCTGTCCTCATTAGGGCGATTTCATCTGCGTAAACTGGGAGCTTTCACAGTGCTGGGGTTGAGTACCACGTATTTCATAGTATTTGTGTTTTTGTATTTTATTTTACAAATATTTTCTGAAATGCCAATGTCACCTAACAAGATTCTGAGTTTCAGTCTTAATGTGAGAACTAGTATGCTGTGGCTGTCATACAAGAGGAGAGGTGATATTGTTCATTTATAAAAAGCCACTGTCTTCTTGGCTGATTGTTTACTTGTAAAAGTAGTCTCTTCTAAGCCGGCTTTGATTGGAGTTCATTGGTTATTGATTTCATGTGGCAAGGACTGCTGTTTGAATGCTGTTGAGAGAGAGTGTGAGAGAGAGAAACAGACAGAGTCAGACAGAGTATAGCCTTTGATGAAGCCAAATTAAATTAGTTGCTAAATATTTTGCTGTGAGACATTTCAAACAGTCAAGTTCCACAGATATAGATGCGCCTAAGGTCCCCCCCAAACGCATTCTAATTCAGACTCTTCCCCTCAGGATGGTGCTCTCTCCCTTAAGCACATCTTACAGCCACTTTATGAAGGTATTTCAGACAGATAGGGACAATGGAATAATAGCAAGAGAAATATTTCTCCTGGGATTTTTATCCTGGTTCAACTCTATTCCCCTCTGCTAACTATTAATGGAAAACTTAGTGTCAGCAATTAGGAACAAGGCAATGGTAATTTAGTATGTTGCTGTGCACTAACTCAGGGGTACCAAATGAAACATTAGCCATCATCTCATGACCCAATTATCCTCAAACAGATTCTTGATGTATTCTCATAAGTCTGCACCCTCCAGTATACCCAGGACCCACTCAGATGTCCTGCAATTTAACTTTAGTCTACCTCGCCTGACTCTTCTCTCTCCCTGCTTTTCTAGCCTTCCCTTCCTTTAAATATACTTGTGTTCACCCAATTCAAAATCAAGGGTAGTTTAACTGTCTCTTTTTATTTGAATGGCAGTTATACACTGATGAGCCAAAACATTATGACCACCTGCCTAATATGCTGTTGGTCTTCCGCGTGCCGCCAAAAGAGCGCCAACCCGCAGAGGCATGGACTCTGCAAGACCCTGTCCTGTGCTGTCTGGCACCAAGACATAAGCAGCAGATCTTTCAAGTCCTGTAAGCTGCAAGGTGGAGCCGGTGCTCAATTGGATTGAGATCTGGAGAATATGGAGGCCAGGGCAACACCTTGGACTCTAGATCATGTTCCACAAACCATTCCCCAACAATGTGTGCAGTGTGGCAGGGCACTTTATCCTTCTGAAAGAGGCCACAGCCATCAGGGTATACAATATTGCCATGAAAGGATGTACCCGGTCTTCAACGATGTTTGGGCACGTCTCAAATTGACGTCCACAAGACCCTGTCGCCGGTTTGTGGTTTGTCCCGCCTTGGACCACTGTTGATAAATACTCACTACTGCTGACCAGGAGCACCCCACAAGCATTGCCGTTTCTGAGATGCTCTAACCCAGTCATCTGGCCATAACAATTTGGCCTTTGTCAAAGTCACTCAGGTCTTCACTCCTGCCCGTTTCTCCTGCATCCAACACATTGAGTACAAGAGTTGATTGTTCACTTCCCATCTAATCTACCCAGACTTTGACATGCATGTGTCCTTGTTGAGGAGAGGATCAATGTTATTCACTTCACCTGTGAGTGGTCATAATATTTTGGCTCATTAGTGTATAACCTAATGTAATAATAATGATAATACATTGTGCTATATTATTCAATGGATAGCTGATTGATTATTAGCTGGGAGTTACTCGCCACAATTACCACGTTTAGCAAACAAGTAATGCCTGTTATGTTCTTTTGGATTTCACAATACACATACACTGTTCCACAGCCCAGCAGGGGTTTATAAATGTTCTTCCCTGAGGTTAGCATACAAGCTCCCAATGATACTAGTCTAGCATTTGCTTCGCATCATTTGGGGTTTGTATAACGACCCTTCTGTTTTCCATGCAGAAGTGTTTTTTGTCATCACACCGTACCTTTTGAACGTGATGACACTCACCGTTTCTCTGACCAAGACAAACACATTCATTATTGTTTAACCAAAATAATTGGCAATAGAAACCAGGGGAAAAGCTAGCTGTTTACCTTGAATGTTTCTT
Source organism: Esox masquinongy (assembly GCA_016801175.1). NCBI lineage: Eukaryota > Metazoa > Chordata > Actinopteri > Esociformes > Esocidae > Esox > Esox masquinongy. The sequence continues at coordinate 18,358 of JACXGI010006548.1, forward strand.
AGACTGTATGTGAATAATTTAATCTTGAAACAACAACTTTGTTTAGCCTACTGTACACCCCAGTCTGTGGTGCGCTGAGTTCTGTGACACTATAGCTTGGATGCGCGCCACTGCACTGGAGAGATGACAGGGGAGACAATGAGGAGCATGTCAGGCTGGGGAATGTGTGGCTCCTTTCATTTAAACCCTCTATCACCCTGTTTGTGACAAATGTATTTGTTTGATCTTGACAGCATGTAAACAAAATATCTGTAACATTTTCTCGGGACTTGCCACTGCTACTAAATTAACAAAAGGGAAACCATGAGGTTGGCTGTCCTTTTACATTATTTAGCAGATCATATTATCCACATCTACTTACCCTAGTGAGTGCATATATTTTCCGACTTTTCTTCTTACTCGACGCCGTGGGAGTCAAACCCACAACCCCGGTGTTGCAAGCAACAGTGCTCCTGCCAAGTTAGCAACACAGGAACTCTCCTGTCGTTTTTTTTTCCACAGCCCTCCCTATGGTGAATTCTCTATTGCCACGCGTGTTCCCTGTTGGCGCCCAGTGTAGAGAATGAATCACCTATGGGTCTCCCAGACCAACTGTCTGCCAGTAAATTGCAGGACAGACAGACCCTTATCCTATCAGAGAGCTTGGGCTTGTACGCACTGGCAGGGGTTTCATTGGAATTTTTCAAGGACCTAAATTGGCTTGTCGTTAACCCTCGGTGCCGTCCTGTGATGAAATCCCCCCTCTCCCTCTTTTCTCTGTCTTTCTCGCCCTGCTCTTCATTACTTTCTCCTCTCTCTGCCCCCGTTCTCCCTACTGGTCGTTTCATTGTGCTTTTTAGGTCTTTCCCTTCTCTGCGCTCCCTTCCACTGTTGCTCCTCGCTGATGTGTTTTCCATCTCCCCCTGCGTTGTCTTTGTTCACAGTCTCACTCTCCCCAAAGCCTCCCCCCCTGCCTCTTCCACCCACACATGCTGAGGCCAACTCAGAGCCATCAATGGAAAACAGATAAATGCTTTTCCCCCTCTAATTTTTCAATCACGCTGAACAGTGTGTCTGGGAGCAGCTAGGATTTCTTGATGCTGTGTGTCTGCGTATCAGTGATGGATGTCTAAATGCATATGGCTGAGTCCTGCTCACATCCCACAGACTGACGGTTGTAGGCTGTACATTACTGCATATCGAATGAATCCTTCTCCTGCTTTTCTCTTTTTTTTTCTTTCCCCTGTTTCTCTCGTTCTCTGCAACCGTGTGTACACCGATCAGCCATTACATTATGATCACCTGCCTAATATTTTGTAGGTCCACCTTTTGCCACCAAAACAGCCATGACCCGTCGAGGCATGGACTCCACTGGGCCTCTGAAGGTGTGCTGTGGTTTCTGGCACCAAGACGTTAGCGGCAGATGCTTTAAGTCCTGTAAGTTACAAGGTGGCGCCTCCATGGATCGGACTTGTTTGTCCAGCACATCCCGCAGATGCTTGATTGGATTGAGATCTGGGGAATTTGGAGGCTAAGTCAACACATCGAATAGTTCCTCAAACTATTCCTGGACCATTTTTGTTTTGTGGCAGGGCGCATTATCCTGCTGAAAGAGGCCAATGCCATCAGGGAATACCGTTGCCATGAAAGGGTGCACATGGTCTGCAACCAAACTTAGGTGGGTGATACGTGTCAAAGTAACATCCACATGAATGGGTGGACCAAAAGGTTTCCCCGCAGAACATTGCCCAAAGCATCACGCTGCCTCCTTCCCATAGTGCATTCTGGTGCCATGTGTTCTCCAGGTAAGCGACGCACCCTGCCATCCACGTGATGTAAGAGGGTCAGCATGGGCACCCTGACTGGTCTGCGGCTACGCAGCCCCATACACAAAAAAAACTGCAATGCACTGTGTGTTCTGACACCTTTCTATTAGTACCAGCATTAACTTTTTCAGCAATATGAGCTACAGTAGTTCGTCTGTTGGATCGGACCACACGGGCCAGCCTTCGCTCCCCACGTGCATCAATGAGCCTTGGCCGCCCATGACCCTGTCGCCGGTTCACCGCTTTTCCTTCCTTGGACCACTTTTGATACAGTAGGTACTGACCACTACAGACCGGGAACACCCCGCAAGGGCTGCAGTTTTGGAGATGCTCTCACCCAGTCATCTAGCCATCACAATTTGGCCCTTGTCAAAGTTGCTCAGGTCCATATGCTTACCCATTTTTCCTGCTTCTAATACCACCTTTGAGGACAGAATGTTCACTTGCTGCCTAATATATCCCACCCACTGACAAAAAAGAGTTTTACCATTGACACGTGAAGTGAATAACAGAGATTATCAGTGTTATTCACTGCACCTGTCAGTGGTCATAATGTTATGGCTGATAGATGTATATTTACACTTCTTCTTGGGCTGCAATGGTACACGTATTCATAACCGTACCATACGGTACGGGGTGCTATTCACGGTTCTTACCCGAATACATGAAAAATTAAATACAAAATAAATAAATAGCTATTGTATGTTCAATGACTCTTCAATAAATCAGATTGATATGAATATATTCTGTATATAGTTATTCTGATTAAATGAGTCATTGCGCATGTCGTAATTAATGTAGCCATTTGTTGTAACTTTTCCAACTTAGTGAGCCTAACGCAGAACACCGCTAGATCTACAATGGCGAGTGGTGGTGATGAATCAATATTGCAAAGTCCTCCATCTTAGTTTAAATCTCCAGTTTGGCAGCATTTTGGCTTCCCAGTGGACTACACAAAGGATGAATGGAGAATTGTTGATTAAACATTTACTGTATGTTGCCACTGCTCGACAAAAGTTATGTACGCCGCTGCTAAAACTTTTAATATGCTAACGCATGTTCGCGTTTGCATCTTTTTCCATTTAAACTAAAAACGGATCTTTAATAACAGTTTGAATTTTTTTCCCCTGTACCGAAAACGTACCGTACCATGACCCTCGAACCGCAATATGTACCGTACCGTGGGTTAGGCGTACCGTCGCACCCCTAATGTCTTTGCGTTGTAAGCGCCATGCTCTTCCAGTTGAGCAGCTTGGGACCAGACATTGTAGGTCTTCACAACACACACACAGCGCATAGATATGCCCTTCTATAAAGGGCACAGTGCAATCACGCATATGCCTTCTGACTACTTAACCCTTCACATCAGTTCAGCACACACATTTATGATCCGACAGGACGCTCTAGTGCTCTCATGGATGCATTGTGGAGATAGATGGTCGATTCTGGATAGGTTGTGGAGTGTAGTAGAGAGGCGGGGCAGTAGATCACGACGGGTAAAAAGATCAACTAAAACTGAAGAATCTGGTATAGAAGAGGGGGTGGTGCTGAGAGGAAGGTAAAAGAGATGGTGAAGGCCCGGAGAGTGAGTGGGAAAACCTGGCGATGGAAAAAAGAGTGGGAGAGAATGGAGAATGGCTACAGACTGAGAGTGAAAAGAAGAGGCAGAGGAAGGATTGCTAAGCTAAATTTAAGCAGTTGTCTGAAGTGAGATTATGGAGGCGTAAATCCTTAGTTACTGGATCATTTGCACCAGCCGTGCCACATTTGAGCCATATTTTAGCCTTTTGTCTCTGATTTGGTGATATGAGGCAACAACAAAATAAACATATTGTAGCTAATGCAGTGCTCCAATGTCTGGGCTGCAACTCTATAAGCATATAGACACACACACACACACTGGTTGTATTTTAGGGGATGGGTGGTTTAGATAATGGAGGGTTGAGTGAACTGTGGTAATGATAGCTTAGTCATCCTCTGTTCCTCGCTTTCTGGTGGTGGTTCTTCGCTGGACACACTCAGACGCACAGACAAACACAGAGAGCTGTGTAATAAAATATAAACATAATATTTGGTTCTGCATTTGGTTCAATCCTTTATGATATATTTATCTGTCTGTTAGTCTGTCTGATGTCTATCTCTATCTTCCTTTCTGTATGAGGGTGTGTCCGTGAGGTCTGTTTAAATGTAATACTGTTCCCTGGTGAGCCAGTCAGGTTCATTGTTTTGTGAGTTGTAACAGTCTGAGTCACTCTGCGCTGTTGTTCAATTCCACCGACCAACTCTCTCTCTCCTGCTTTCACCCTCCCTCTCATACTCCTTCTCTTTCCTTTATTTTTCTCCCTTTCTCTATCTCACACACACCCTGACCCCCAGGAAGGACATTTAGATACTGCATTAAGCAGACACTGTCGCTATATCCTGCAATTTGAGCTGTCTTCTAATCCCTGGTGGATTGAGAAAAAAAGGAGCACATCTTCAGTTCCTCTCAACAACAGCTAAGCTAAAAAGTATGACTGTCAACAATAAAAGAAAAAGTTTGAAAGAATCGCATATAATCCTCATTCCTGCAATCTTTCATGAGGTGGTCTATAACTTAATCTCCCTTGTTTTTAGTTTTCCATCACATCCATTTACAAATCAGTCTCGCTACACCCAGTGTTTCTAGGCTATATCTCACTACCTCCCCTATTTTCTGCCTATCCTGTCTCTCTCTGGCTGTAGTGTGTGTTGGTGTAAGCTACATATCCTCTCATCCTCCTCATGGCCATATATAGAGTAGACTAATGCCCAGGCGATTAGCCACCTCCTGGCAACCTGGCCTCGCCACACTGCACAGTGCCGCTGTGGCACCGCCACCAGTCTGCTGTTGCCATGGAGAGGGTTGCCAGCCAGCAGGTTATTATAGTTCGATTGGGTCCAGTGTGCAGAGGTCTGTGTGTTTCTGCTTCCCCAGTACACAGCTTTGATGATAGCAACACCTACCTCCTGCTAGTGTTGTTCCCTCATACCTTACCTCAGGTCTCATCTCCCCATCCCTTACCTCAGGTCTCATCTCCCCATCCCTTACCACAGGTCTCATCTCCACCATCCCTTACCTCAGGTCTCATCTCCCCATACCTTACCTCAGGTCTCATCTCCCCATACCTTACCTCAGGTCTCATCTCCCCACACCTTACCTCAGGTCTCATCTCCCCACACCTTACCTCAGGTCTCATCTCCCCACACCTTACCTCAGGTCTCATCTCCCCACACCTTACCTCAGGTCTCATCTCCCCACACCTTACCTCAGGTCTGACTCTGCCTCCTTACCTCAGCTTCTGGCTCCACCCTCTTTCCTCAGCTCCTGACTCCGCCTCCTTATTTCAGTTCCTGTTACCTCATGTCCTTACCCCAGCTCCAGTTTTCTCCTCCTACATACTTCATAAGCTCTTTTATTTCCTTCCCTCTACTCTGTACCGCCTCGTTCTGCATCATCACTTTCTACTTACGAAATGTACACCCATTGGCTCTCAAAAATATTCACCCCCCCTTAACTTTTACACATTTTGTCTTATAACATGAAATCAGAATGGATTTAATTATGAGTGGTTATGCATTAGAAACATTTTCCAAAAACTGTATGCAAACTGTGGATGACATTAAATAAGTCCAATATAAACGAGCTAGATAAGCCAGTGATTCAACTTTTGACGTAGTTAACCAATGTAAACAGAAATAGTGCTTAATACCTAATCGATGGAGGCAGCAAACAGTGCCCTTCATTTTAAAAGTTTCCATTCAGGAGACCAGAAATTTGCTCAGAAATTTGCTCATCAGTGACCCAAAACATTGCTACCCGCTAAGCTATCCGCGAATTCTAATACAGGGAATGGAGTTCTTCTGATATTGAAGATGTTGCCATCCAGATGAAAGTCAATGGTGACTCTAACCTGCTTCTCTATCCCCCTCTATCCCCAGTGTAGTTCCTCAAACCAGGAAGATATTTAAAAGGACTGACAGCACTCAGCCTTGACTGACCCCTGTTTGAACATTGAGGCTTAGAGCTATGACACCCTCAAACACACACACACACACACACACCACACTGCTTCCTCCATATGCGCGCTCGTTCTTTTGTCACACGAATGTTCATGGGAACTACACTCCTTCGCGCGTTATGTAGTAGCGCTTACGTTGTATCAGTAGTTTTTAAAAACATGTATTTTGGTTAACTGAATACTATTCAAATAATAACGCATACTATTCGGATAGTAAAACTTTGTCCAATACATGTCTCTAACACAAAGCCCAGCCACACTGCTGCTCTCTGCACATAAAAATACTAAACTTAAGGCAGAAAAATATGTTAATGGGAAAACATGCCGTGCTGTGTCCCAGGAAGATAAGTAAACAATTTGTTAGTGTCTTCAGAAAACGAGTTGGACTGTGCTAAATATTAAACTTAGTTCTCCTAAGTTCTCCTGCAGTAAGAGTTGTAAATTGTACATTCAAGTGACTCAACAGGAGTGATAACAGATCTGCTATGTAGGCAGATGTAGGCACCCTCATTCTTGGTCCTTGGCTGCTTCTAGCCTGCTTACTGTCTGTTGTGTTAGTTGTGGTGCTGCGGTATCTTTCTCAGTTTACATTATGCAGTGAGAGTGCCTAGCTTGTCTAAAGATTGTTCATGTACGACGAGGATGCACAGAGACTCAGAATATCTATCGGTGCTTACCGTATCCTTTTATTCTTTTATGAAATCATCAAAAACCAAGACTGACTGCAATGCCTCCTTAGCAGTCATCCAATGGCTGTACAAAAATACAGTACTCTTAAATTCCTTTTCCAAAAGCTGAATAGCTGCTGGCATATTCTTCTGAACAGAAACTCGCATTGTTCAACTTCACATCAAGGAGTTTCTTATCAGTCTAAATTGGCCTGGCACCTCTCATAGTAGCATAGAGTCTGAGTTATTAAACATTATATAAAACAATTCCAGAGCTCTTTTACTCCTTGGTGTGTGCCAAAGAGTCTGGCCTTTTTTCAGCCTTCAAATATGAATATTATATCATTAATGAGCTTGAGAATTGGATTATAATTGGATAACCCTAATAGCTATCCTTCAATCACAACAATTATGCAAACTTTAAACAGTCGAAAGGCACAAAAAAAGTTGCAAGCATTGGAATGTTATCTTGGGAGGCTGGCAGTAACACTAGCTCTTTCATTATGCCCAGATGAAGCAGATGACTCGCATTCTTACTGCCCTGAAAGTTTCCCTGTTCAATAACTGCCCGCGCTTCTCACAACCTGAACATTTTCCCTGTTCAATAACTGCCCGCGCTTCTCACAACCTGAACATTTTCCCTGTTCAATAACTGCCCGCGCTTCTCACAACCTGAACATTTTCCCTGTTCAATAACTGCCCGCGCTTCTCACAACCTGAACATTTTCCCTGTTCAATAACTGCCCGCGTCTCTCAAAACCAGAACATTTTCCCAGTTGAGTGAACATTTTCTTGGCCTAGGATTAAGGTGTCTCTCCCACAACTAATACCTAACTAGCATAATTAGCTCTCTGCTGGTCAAGATACGTGTGTCGTTTAGTATAGCTTGTTGTATAGCTGAGTAAATATAAAAGGGAGGTTTTAACCAAAGTATAAACAACTGTTTCAGGTCTCTACTATAGTTACTTTTACATATTTTAGATGGGATATTCTGATAACTAAATCTATTGAGATAGTTAGCAGCTGGCTAAGCTAACATTAGCTACAGTATGTCTTTACATGGAACTACTTGAAAACATATTAAGATAATTGCATTACCCAAAGCTAATGCTTGTGAATTCCTTTCTTTTGAAGAGATCTTTGAGTTGAAGGTAAAAAACTGTAGTGCATATGTATTCATTGTGAATTTCTGGTAAAGCCAAAAAAATTTACAAAGAAAATTTGTTTACTACCATTTATGTTACTTAAAGTGACTTCTGATTTCATAATGTGCAACAGAAGACTTATGCTAGATTTCCAAATGTTATTTACCCTGATTCTGCCTATTGGATATGATTCACTTTATAGAAATAGAGCAAATAAGCCTTCCAATTTAAGCAATTCCTCTACTCATTCTATTTATCTGCCTTGAATACTATCAAAAAGGCCCCAGGAAAGTATAACCTATATCTATTTCAGATAATTACAGTGGATATAAGAAGTCTACACTCCCCTGTTTTAAAATGCCAGGTTTTTGTGATGTAAAAGAATGAGACAAAGATAAATCATGTCAGAACCTTTTCCACTTTTAATGTGACCTATAATGTGAACAATCCAATTGAAAAACAAACTGAAATCTTCGAGGGGGAAAAATGAAAAATAAAAACCTTACAATAACCTGGTTGCGTAAGTGTGCACACCCTCTTATAACTGGGGATGTGGCTGTGTTCAGAATTAACCAATCACATTCAAACTCATGTTAAATAGAAGTCATTACACGCCTGCCATCATTTAAAGTGACTGATTAATCACAAATATAGTTCTGCTGTTCTAGTAGGATTTTCCTGACATTTTCTCAGTTGCATCTCAGAGCAAAAGCCATGGTCCGCAGAGAGCTACCAAAGCATCTGAGGGATCTCATTGTTGAAAGATATCAGTCAGGAGAAGGGTACAAAAGAATTTCCAAAGCATTAGATATACCATGGAACACAGTGAAGACAGTCATCATCAAGTGGAAAAAAGATGGCACAACAAAGACATTACCAAGAACTGGACGTCCCTCCAAAATTGATGATAAGACGAGAAGAAAACTGGTCAGGGAGGCTTCCAAGAGGCCTACAGCAACATTAAAGGAACTGCAGGAATTTCTGGCAAGTACTGGCTGTGTGCTACATATGACAACAATCTCCTGTATTCTTCATATGAATGGGCTATAGGGTTAGGGTGACAAGACGGAAGCCTTTTCTTACAAAGAAAAACATCCAAGCCCAGGTGAAGTTTGCAATAACAAACATCAAGTCCCCAAAAGCATGTGGGAAAATGTGTTATGGTCTGATGAAAGCAAGGTTGAACTTTTTGGCCATAATTCCAAAAGGCATGTTAGGCGCAAAAACAACACTGTACATCACCCAAAGAACACCATACCCACAGTGAAGCATGGTGGTGGCAGCATCATGCTTTGGGGCTATTTTTCTTCAGCTGGAACCGGGCCCTTAGTCAGGGTGGAGGGAGTTATGAGCAGTTCCAAATACCAGGCAATTTTGGCACAAAACCTTCAGGCGTCCGTTAGAAAGCTGAAGAGGAAGTTCACCTTTCAGCATGACAACGACCCAAAGCACACATCCAAATCCACAAAAGCATGGCTTCACCAGAAGACGATTAACGTTTTGGAATGGCCCAGCCAGAGCCCAGACCTGAATCCAATTGAACATCTGTGGGGCGATCTGAAGAGGGCTGTGCACAGGAGATGTGCTCGCAATCTGACAGATTTGGAGCGCTTCTGCAAACAAGAGTGGGCAAATATTGCCACGTCAAGATGTGCTATGCTAATAGACTCCTACCCAAAAAGACTGAGTGCTGTAAGAAAATCAAAAGGTGCTTCAACAAAGTATTAGTTTAAGGGTGTGCAAACTTATGCAACCAGGTTATTGTGATTTTTTTTTTTTTTTTTTTCCCTCAAAGATTTTAGTTTGTTTTTCAATTGAATTGTTCACGTTATGGGTCACATTAAAGGTGGAAAAGTTTATCTTGATTATCTTGATTTATCTTTGTCTCATTCTTTTACATCACAAGAACCTGGCATTTTAACAGGGGTGTGTAGACTTTTTATATCCACTGTATATCTGTAGAAGACAATAGAGACAAATATTTTCTGTAATGTTTTATCTTCCCGGACGTCCCTTAAGCAATTTATTTGTTTAATCAGGTGTGATAGGAAAACGTTTGCAATGTTTAGGATCCCTGGGAGAATGGATTGGAAAGCATAGGGCTAAAGGACAGATAGAGTGGAGGGATGGTATACTTACACGTTAAAATGGGGAGAGTTTAAGAGGAAAGTTTTTAGGCATGATATAATGGTGATATACACCATCCGGACCAAGTTGAGGAACTAATAAGATTGCATTCAACTGCTCAGATGTTGCATATATCGAGTGGATGCATGCTACATGAGAAACTTTGCCTTCGGGCATAAGATTGCTATAACATAAAATGTTGTTTTGCTTGCTACCCCATAAGCAAGCAGCAGGGACATGCACAGAGTGCGTATGGGAGCCAGTGGAGATTCTGAAGGCTTTTAAGATAGTCGGATAGGGAACACAATGGAGTTGTTAATCATGACAGAGTTGTTGGAGCCAAGTATGTGTAGTTTTTTGCCCAATATGGCAACCTGAGGATGATCAAGTCATTTTCAGTCTCTAGCTACTTGAACAAAATTTAAGAAGTACTGCTAACCATTGTGCCTACAGTATGTTTGTCCTTTGTAAAGTTGCTTAATTCTTTTGGCTAGAAAGATTTTTACATGACATGGGGAACTCCACATTTACCAGCAGGGAAATGAAAGCTTTCAAAGTTGTGTGTTAGACTAGCTACAGGGGGATGCTGAATATGAGCTAGAGCACACTGAAGCACTAACTCAAATAATTGTAAACATGTTAAATTGATGTCAATTTTTAAATGTATTTAGTCCACTCTTATATTTATGAAGTCTTCTCCCATTGTTAAGATGTTAAATAGATTACCCTGCCTTGAAGTAGTTGTATGTAAGGGTATGGTATTAAGCATATAGTGGCATTTAAGGTATTTAGCAAGTATAAGGTCAACCGTGTAGTGGCATACTTGTACAGGAGGTGGTGCTTACCAGAAACTGCAGCAGTATTGAATTCCTTAATGTGTTTGTCCACTGTGGCCATTATGTTGTGTGGGAAACATTATCCCTGTAGTACAGTAATGGGACTATAGGGTTTAATCCCTATCTATTTCTATCTGTATCTGTTTAGAACGTATCTGCACTTAGTCTGTATGCTTTGCATAGTCAACCGATAATTACTTGATTGTTTTGGGAGATCAAAATAAAATGCACAGCATAGTCATATGTTTAACACATTTTATACGATTACAGTGGAGTCGTGCATTCTGGAATGGTGCTGCAACTGTCTATTAGGTTAGCTTCTATGTTCAACCACACAGAAAGCTAAATGCCTTCAATACAACTTTGATGTAGGACTGTCGATGTAGGAATGTCTTAGAAAAACTGTCAACACTTTAATCATGACCATAAAGCAAAAAATAATTGTTGATTATCGACCAAGAAAACCAGAAATGCTTGTTGAGTTGGTTGTTTTAGAGTAGGGTGGGCATATTTAAAACAATTTAAAAAAGGATGTGTTTGCAAGATTTTTTTCACAAACTTGTTTTGACACTTGTGTATGCAGGCATTTGATCCAACCCTGGATCACACCTAAGCTTTTCAAGATATTGGCCTGTAGCTGAGGTTTAGGCTACAATCTAGTTAAAGTTGGGCTTGGGTGGTGTCCTGCACACAGTAGCTCTGGTGGATAGTTATCCACCTTGAGAAAGATTTTGCAACATTACAACCAAATTGGGTTTTTATTAAATAATTACCTAATTCAATGAGTGACCAAATGCATTGCTAATTTAAAGCAAGGTGGCTAGAGATGTTCATCTACAACCATTAATCTGGGAAATCTGCAGTATATGCACAGCATTGATGTTATTTGTCTATTCGGCTATACGTTTATGTTTTGGTGGAAAATTTTGTTAGGAAAAAAAAATTACTTACCATGCTAAATGCAATGTGTTAAAATTATCTGTCTAGTTAGTTTGTTGTCTATACTTTTATACAGTATTCAGTTTTGTACAATAAAGTTGTTCCGTTTTATATTTGTAGAGTCAGATGTTCAAAGTTGTTTATTTTAGGATTGCAGAATCAATTGTTACAGTGTGTTTAGTTTAGTACAATGGAGAGTCAGTTGTTACAGCTTGTTTAGATCAACAAAAAGTTGTTCCAGGGTGTTTATTACAGTAGGGTCCGTTGTTAAGGTTAGTAGATAAGGTCCAACCCTCCAGAATGATCTTAATGCATTTCCCATTTATCATTATTATGAATCATAGGTCCCTGAATTAAAATCACAACAATAACATCAACAATATTTGCTCTGTCCATATTTTGTCTGTCTTCACACGTGTGCACACAGATAATCTAGTATTAGCTTTTGTTTTTAATATGTCAAATTAATTACATGCTCAGCATGTTGATTGGTCCAGATTATGCAGCATCCTAATGAGACTCGTCAAGCAGTTGCAAATCAGTAGGTTTTCTCCTTTTTGTTTACCATTTTGCAACTGTTTGTTGTTTCATATGCCAGTACAGAAATTAGACTTCGCAATGTGATCGCACACACTGTAGCTGTGCTGAAATATAATGATTCTAAATGTCATGCCCTTTGCAGCAGTCAAACTTTTCTCCTTAAACAGCACTGTAACAAAGCCTACCTGACATGGCTGAATGTCATCCCAGATAAGGTCCCCTCCTTTTAAATTGTTTGTGTGGAGTCTTTGCAGCCGGAAGCATCCGTGCAGATGTGTTTGTGTCCTCAGTGTGTGTACTGTGTTCATGCATGTTTTTGCTGGCATGTGTCTCTATGGACGATCCGCTTTGCCTTGCTCCATTACGGTCTTGCCAAGTGGCATGGTGCCAGCCTTGCTCCACTCGGCTCAGTGCTGGTCCTTCTTGGGGTTGTATGTAGGTGTCCTGTAGGGGTGGTGTAGAAACACAAGCCTATTCTCCTCACACAAACAAAGTCAGCATGGGGCTGGGGAGGCTCCTGCTCCTGTTTGCAGTCTGACACTGCCTCTGATGTCCTTAGATCCCACAGCTCCCTGGGCCTGTGGCACTCTACTGTAATAGAATGTACCAGCAATTTCAAAAGGGGCCTGCTTGGTTCAAAAGAACACATCCCCTTCCTCATCTCTTCTGTGCTTCAGCTCTCCCCAGAGGCAGCAGCCCCACTGTCACATTCTGGACAGCCTGTCTTTGGTCCTTGATCTAAGGCCTGTCTGTCTGGACTCTTTGCTTGTCATGGTCACTGTCATACAAGGGGGATGCTCATACAGTATGCAAGCCCTGGAGCTATTCCTGACCGCACGACTAGAATGAACTATAGGTCTAATATACAGTAAGGTCCGGAAGTAATTGGACCCTGGCACAGGTTTTGTTATTTTGTCTGTTTACCAAAATATAAATATAAGTTAAATAATGTTAAAATAATTTAAATAATGAATATGGGCTTGAAGTGCTGTCTCTCAGCTTTAATTTGAGGGTATTCACATTGAAATTGGAGGAAGGGTTTAGGAATTACAGCTATTTAATATGCAGTTATTGGACTGTTGACTCAAGCTGTTTCATGGACAGGTGTGGGCTATTCCTTCGTTATTTCTTCATCAATTAAGCAGGTGAAAGGTCTGGAGTTGATTCCAGGTGTGGCATTTGGAAGCTGTTGCTGTGAACCCACAACATGTCGTCAAAGGAGCCAAATCAACACTTTGGTACGTTCTGAGAAAAAGAGAACGCACTGGTGAGCTCTGCAACACAAAAAGGCCTGGACATCCACGGAAGACAACAGTGGTGGATGATCGTAGGATCCTTTCCATGGTAAAGAAAAGCCCCTTCACAACTCTACTGTACCATCCCTTAGGATGGCCATGTGCCCACAGCCTGGCTTGAACAGGAACAGCAGCCCTTGTAATGCCTTACACATGATCACCTGACCCCCCCCCCCCAGAACCTGACCCCACCCCGGAGCCTGAACCCCCCTGGACTGGACTGATAAATTTAATAAAAAGTGCAGTTCTAGGTAGATGGGAGCAGACAACGGTATAACTGCAGTTATGTAGAAATTGAGTGGACAACACAGCAGGATAGAGGATGAGGATTTCAGGACAGCGGTTGTACAAAATACCACCATGGTGCTACAGTAGTACTCCCTGTGTGAATCTGTCCTTTTCTGCTAGATGTCATTAGGCTCATCTTGAGCATATTAGTCTAAGAGAAGGCCTGCCATAACAACAAAGTCAGTTATCCAGGGCTTGCATTAGCCAGCCATGCTTTGCTTTCTGGTGGTGGCAGGGTCTTTAGCCGTCCACTTGGTGAGAAGAAACGCCTCGTAACACATCACAGATATTTAACAGAGGGAGAATGCAATCTCGGTTTAGACATCGATACCATTGGCCCTTCATAGCCAGCGTTTGGAGCAGAACCAGTGAGTCCACAGTACACACTTCTCGTGATGGGGAGGAGGCAATCAGCAGGTCATCTGGTTGTGTACTGGATCAGGCAGTATAAGTAGGGGCTGTCACAGCATGAAAGTATACTGCATGCCCTCGACTGAGAATGCAAAAAGATACTCTTAGTCTTTGTGTTTGGAAAAAAAGGCTGAACAGATGAACAACAGTGTAGTACTTTGTATCAGGTGCAATGGAGGACAGGATACTGTTATCTTTCTCTAACAAACCACCAGAGCAGATCAACTATTTAGCCTGAAATGATTCTAACCAACATACTGTTATCCTTTTCCGACCAACCACCAGACCACATCCACTGTTTAGCTTTAAATCATTGTAATCATCATACTGTTATCTTTCTCCAACATACCACATGACCACATCCACTATTTGACCTTACACAATGATGGCTTATTTGTCCACACTGCAACTACTTAAAGTTCTAATACACATCATGAATTATAACTCACTATTCTGCCTCCACTTAATTCTTATTTATATGAATAACACTTTGATGTAAAACAAAACAATCACAAATGGGAACTGTCAAAAAACAGCAATGAATCCTTGTGCAGTGCAAAACATGGCACAACATTAAGAAGCCAGTAGTCAGTAACATGATTGGGTATAAAAAGAGCATCCCACAGAGTATGAGTCTTTCAGAAGTTAAGACGGGGAGGGGTTCACTCTCTAAAAGACTGCGCTGGCAAATAGTGCAACAATTTACGTATAACATTTCCCAACGTAAAATTGCAGAGAGTTTGGGGATCTCAATCTTTGGTACATAATATCAATAAAAGATTCAGAGAATCTAACGCAAGGGACAAGGCCGAAAACCAATATTGGATGGTTGTGATCATCGGCCCCTCCAGCGGCACTGCATTTAAAACGGACAATTCTGCAGTGGACATCACTGCATGGGCTCAGGAGCACTTCAGAAAATCATTGTGAACACAGTACATCACTGCATCCACAAATGCAAGTTAAGACTCTACCATGCAAAGAAGAAACCATATATACAAGATCCAGGAAAGCTGCCGCCTTCTCTGGGCCCGAGCTCATTTAAGATAGGCAGAGGCGAAGTGGAAAACTGTCCTGTGGTCTGACGAATCAAAAATTTAAATAATTTTTTCGACGTTCGGGAACTCCTTGTTCAATTCAGCAAGACAATGCCAAACCACATTCTGCACGTGTTACCGCAGCATGGCTTCGTAGTAATAGAGTCCTGGTATTAAACTGGCCTGCCTGCAGTCCAGACCTGTCACCCATTGAAAACATTTAGCACATTATGAAATGAAAAATGACAAAGGGGACCCCAAACTGTTGAGCAGCTACATTCCTATATCAAGCAAGAATGGGAAAACATTTCACTTTCAAAACTACAGCAATTGGTCTCCTCAGTTCCCAAATGCTTACTGAGTATTGCTAAAAAAGAGGTGATGCAACACAGTGGTAAACATGCCCCTGTGCCAACTTTTTTGAAATGTGTTGCTGGCATCAAATTCAAAATGGGAATGTATTTTTCCAGAAACAATAACATTTCTCAGATTTCATCATTTGATATGTTGTCTTTGTACTATTTTCTATTAAATATAGGGATAAATGATTTGCACATCTTTGCATTCTGTTTTTATTTGCATTTTACGCAGCGGGTTGTACAACCCCGTCTCCATAAAATGTTGCTCAATTGAGACACAAATGTTCCACTGTCATTTTAAAAACCAAAGGTTACTGGTAATACTAGTAATGGATCATAGAATTTTACTTGTGATGGTTTATTATCTTTCATTTAAGTATTTAATACTGAGCTCTAATATCGAAAAAGTTCCTGCTTGGGTCTGTGTGAAAAGGCCTCAGTGTATCTTTCACACCATAAGCACTCACCTGCCTTGTTAGGCTAGACAATTTAGTTTGGTGTCACATCCATTATGATTCAATACACTCCAAAAAAAAATTAGGAGTCCACATCACACAGAGTACATGGGTAAACTCTGGGAATAAATAATGGGAAAATACCTTTCCTTGATAATTTGTGTCTACAGTCGTCTCAGAATTCTGCCTAACTTCCACCTAAGTCCTTGTTGGCAAATTAACTGTGAAAGAAGTAGTACCTGGACACAGAGTATAACTGAGTTCTTAATTTGATTTGCATGCCACATGGGGGAAACTAAGTTGCTAGCTGGGATTCTCTGACCAATATAGAGTGAGGTTCAGAAGGTTAACAGGTAGACAGTTCTACCCTATTCAGACGGAGGTTAACACTTCTAGCATATTACTGTCTGAAAATAATCTAATAGCACTGACTGCAACAATCCCTATACCAGGTAGTAGTACAGTACTTCTAAATAAATTCAAAAACATGGTCCAGCTTCAACAAAACCGCTTCATCGCAATTCTATTAAAGTATGTTTTGGAGTGTTTCACAGCTGCAAGGGCGAGGAACGCATAGTTTGTGAAATGCATATAATTTCTAAAAATAACGAATTGTTCACAAACTGAACATCCCTATTAAGGCTATGGACCGGTTTTCCCTACCTTATGATCTGTCTGTCTCAGATAGACGTCTGAGTCAGTATGTGGGGGACGAGGCAACTTTATTCAAGGTATATTTTTATACTGTCCGCTATGATGCCGGTACATCAAGCATATGTTGTTTTATTTAAGCATACGTTGGACTGAGAGGCAGCTTGTTTTTTGTCCAGCAATCTCTGATTTTAACTTTTGAACTGTAAATGCTATATAATAGTCTGTGTTGAATTTTGCTATCTATCGTTCTGCCTCTTGCAGCTTAATTTTGAAATGTTTAATTGTGTAGGGCAGTAGCCGGCTACCTTTTTTATGCGTTAACAGGATGCTGTTGTCTAAGTTACTCCCTCAGTGTAAGTAGGGTTGAGTGAGAGGAAGAGAGGTCATACATGCAGTCACACACAACTTGCAAAACAGACTCAAGTAGAGAGTTTGATATCAGGACAGAAATTATTCCCAATACTGTTTGACCAAATCGTGGAACTTGGAAATTATGTAAAATACTTTTTCAGAATGTACTGCTGATGCGAACGGTAAAAAAGTGAACAAAAAAGCCAAGTAAAAAGGACACTGAGTAGCATGTGTCTGGTCAGTGTGAAACAGCTGGGGATGGTTTTGTTCTCAACACTGAGCCATAATAGTACACAGGTATGGAGGAGAGGGTGCGAGCTTTACATACGTAGATCAAGAGAGTTGGGGCTTTTTCATAATTTGCTATATTTTCCAAGACATATTGAAGAATACTCGAGATGCTAGATATGTTTGTTGTGTAAACAAGTTTCTGTGCAATGCACACATGGTGTAAAAGTCCACTTTTCAGCGAAAATGACAAGGAAAAATAAAGTCTGATGAATCTTCTCAAAGGACTGGACAGCTGTTGATTACTTCAATTTTATTCAGCAAAGTGTCATGGGTTTTTCAACAGTCAAATTGTTGCTTTTACCTTTTTATACCCCCCTTATCAGTTCCCAAAATATTATGTCTTCTCAAGATACAAATACAAAAATAAGATATAGTGCTATGCTGCCATAGCAACCATAGTTCTAGGTCAAAGTTAACAGACCTCCTGTTTTAAACTACCACTGGTTTATCTTCTGCTCCAAATTGAAGGACCAAAGGAGACACAAGGAACCTTAGCGCTATTTGAAGCTGTGCCATCGGTAAAATTTTAAGGCCTGGCACCTTCTGTTTTGGCCACAATCAGGTCTAAGAACAGTGCTTGCTGACCAAGGTCATTGCCTGTACTTGGCTTCAGTGAACAGTCTAAAACAATTTTGGCCTAGTCAAGCAGAGTCAATTTATTACACTGGATTATATATGGCAGGTTTAGAAGGCTACTAATCAATAAACAGAATACAGTTCTTACAGAGGCCTATTGGTGTTCATAATGCAATTTATACACTAATCAAGATGAAGATAAACAAAGTAATACATGGTACCTATTTTCTTAGAAATCTGCCCTCACAATGCACATTGCTTGATTTTCCACGGTTGACAGCCACAATCCTGTGTGGTAGGTCTCAAACATGCTGGTGTAAATTCACTATGGAAATTATTATGCAAACCAAGATAAGTCTATCTTGCATTTTATTTTCACTCTCATAATGTAAACAAGCCTTTAGCTGTAAAGGGTAAGAGATATAGAGGGTGTGAGACAGAGATAGGGAAATATAGGTGATGATAGAATTAGTGAGAAAGAGGGAGAGCGAGTTCGATAGTTTGGCAGGGTTGAAATGTTGAACACTAAATGAAAATTGATGTAATTACCTAGACTGTTTTCCAGAAGAGTGCAGTGGCCATGCAAGGCGGCTTGCATTGCACAGGGGACACTTGGATACATGACATGGAAGAGCAATGGAGCTCTGGTGTTTGTAAAACACACCCAGGGTATGAATCATTTATGAGCCCCTCTCAGCATCAACCCTGCTGTCTGAGCTTCATGTTGGAAGGGAGAGCTAGCCTGCAGCTAGCTACTTTACTAACCTGACCACAGTGAGGGTGTGTGTGTGTGTTCCATCGTTCTATAAGTAATTTAGAACAAAAAAACATTTGATTTTGCAAATCATTTAATTTAATCTTTAACTGGCAAATTGGACTAACTCGGCAGTCAAATAACAATTACAAGAATATTTGCCATATCTTTAACCAAAGCCTATAATAGAATGTGTCCACAGGTGTGGAAGGAAGCTAAAGTAATTCCACTGAACCTAAAAATGGTAAAGCGCCCTTAGCCTGCTCTAACAACTGCCTAATCATTTTACTGCCAGGTCTTTGTATATTGATGGAGAGAGAGGGGTCTGAATACTCTCCCAATGCACTGTATACCAGTCTCTCTAGGCTAAATGAAGAGACTGGCTACATCACTTCTGGGCTGTATGAGAAGTATTATTTTAAGTCAAAATCCAAATTTTCTCTAGCCTGAAATAGCATAAAGCTTGTGTATCCGTAGTTATGTGACAAGACATACCACCAGAGGAGTATTCCAGATAACTGGATTCGTCACTTACAGTGAGCGGAAAAAATTATTTGATCCCCTGCTGATTTTGTACATTTGCCCACTGACAAAGAAATTATCAGTCTATAATTTTAATGGTAGGTTTATTTGAACAGTGAGAGACAGAATAACAACAAAAAAATCCAGAAAAACGCATGTCAAAAATGTTATAAATTGATTTGCATTTTAATGAGTGAAATAAATATTCGACCCCTCTGCAAAACATGACTTAGTCATTGGTGGCAAAACCCTTGTTGGCAATCACAGAGGTCAGATGTTTCTTGTAGTTGGCCACCAGGTTTGCACACATCTCAGGAGGGATTTTGTCTCTCTCACTCTTTGCAGATCTTCTCCAAGTCATTAAGGTTTCGAGGCTGACGTTTGGCAACTCTAACCTTTAGCTCCCTCCACAGATTCTCAATGGGATTAAGGTCTGGAGACTGGCTAAGAAAAAAAATGCTTTCTCTTGAGCCCCTTCCTTTGTTGCCTTGGCCGTGTGTTTTGAGTCATTGTCATGCTGGAATACCCATCCACGACCCATTTTCAATGCCCTGGCTGAGGGAAGGAGGTTCTCACCCAAGATTTGACGGTACATGGCCCCGTCCATCGTCCCTTTGATGCGGTGAAGTTGTCCTGTCCCCTTAGCAGAAAAACACCCCCAAAGCATAATGTTTCCACCTCCATGTTTGACGCTGGGGATGGTGTTCTTGGGGTCATATGCAGCATTCCTCTTCCTCCAAACACGACGAGTTGAGTTGATGCCAAAGAGCTCAATTTTGGTCTCATCTGACCACAACACTTTCACCCAGTTCTCCTCTGAATCATTCAGAAGTTCATTGGCAAACTTCAGACGGGCCTGTACATGTGTTTTCTTGAGCAGGGGGACTTGCGGGCGCTGCAGGATTTCAGTCCTTCATGGCGTAGTGTGTTACCAATTGTTTTCTTGGTGACTATGGTCCCAGCTGCCTTGAGATCATTGACAAGATCCTCCCGTGTAGTTCTGGGCTGATTCCTCACCGTTTTCATGATCATTGCAACTCCACAAGGTGAGATCTTGCATGGAGCCCCAGACCGAGGGAGATTGACAGTTCTTTTGTGTTTCTTCCATTTGCGAATAATCACACCAACTGTTGTCACCTTCTCACCAAGCTGCTTGGCGATGGTCTTGTAGCCCATACCAGCCTTGTGTAGGTCTACAATCTTGACATGCGTTTTTCTGGATTTTTTTGTTGTTATTCTGTCTCTCACTGTTCAAGTAAACTTACCATTAAAATTATAGACTGATCATTTCTTTGTCAGTGGGAAAACGTACAAAATCAGCAGGGGATCAAATAATTTTTTCCCTCACTGTAGCATGCTCTGTCAAACTTGTGCAAACTCTGGGTTTTTAGATCCAGCAATAATGCAGGTTTGGTTCAGGTATGCTCTGAAGCAAACATGCTACATACTAGGTTTAGTGAATCTCAATCTGTGAAAGTGATAAAAACAAAGCTCATCCTCATAATTTTTGAATTATATAATTTTTCCACAGTCTATCATCTATCTGGCCAACTTATTGAACCTGTACATGTCCAGTGTAACCCAACAAGGTTTTCTTTGACTAAATAAACAATTGATTTGAGATTTTTAAGTAATAATTCAGTTACACCATTGCTGTTGCAAGAGCTATATTGAACGCCTGGAAGAAATTAACTGACAGTAAATTCATAAGTGATGTGGCATGATTTAATTTAATCAAATAGGCCTACACACACAGGGGATTATTAATAATAATGTTTTTAATTTATAGAGCACCTTTGTTCCAACGCTAATGATTTTTGTCAAGCCTGTCACCTACATGGCAGTAGCCTACAGTATGACACAATTACAATAGCATAGCCAATCCAGGAATGGCGTTTTATTAAATTAATGAAGTGCTTTTTATGACAACACATTTTATAGTTTTAAACACCTTTCTTCCAATGCTAAGGTGACTGGCTTGACAATTGTAAACCCATGTTATATGTAAACCCATATATTTACTTGTTTATCTGTTGTAAACCCGACAGATAAACAAGTAAATATAAGAACATCATACAAATTATTTTGGAGAAAACATTTACATGATCAATTTAGGCTGCAGTCAAAATATTTTCTTGTTCCAAAGAACTAAAATATTTTGCTATATCTTTTGACTCCATGATGTCCATTTTCTGTCATTGTCATGTTTTCTGCCATTGTCATGAGGAGCTTGTTAAATATTGCTTTCATGCATGAGTTTTCGGATCAACCAATCTGCTCTTCACTTAACCTAATGATGTAGTAGAGAACCAGCCATTGTAGAAGCAAAAACCCTCTGACAAGCCGGATATGCTCAGAGAATCCTGAATTGGTTAAGAGAATTTTCTGGAATACCCCTCAGTGTTCTTTTCACAGTCCTAAAACCTAGTACATAAGCAAGGAAACACAATACTATATTGATCCATATGGGGCTGTGAAATGATATACAAACGAATTGCTTTTTTTGTTGTATTATTGTTTATATAAATATGTTTTTAGTTGCAATTATTTTTACTCTGTCCGTACTCTTATGTCAGTGTACATAAGAGTACTGACAGGGTAAAAATAATAGGGGTTGAACAAAAGTATCGTATGAAATGTTTAGGAATTGCAACCATTTTCATACACAGTCCACTTATTTCAGCGGCTCAGATGTAATTGGGCGACTTAACAAAATCAAATAACATGTTAATTTTTAATACTTTGTCGACAATCCTTTGCAGACAATGACTGCTTGAAGTCTGGAACGCATGGACATAAAAAAACACTGGGTTTCCTCCTTTGTGATGCATTGCCAGGCCTTTACTGCAGCCGTCTTCAGTTGTTGTTTGTTCGTGGGTCTTTCTGCCTTAAGTTTTGTTTTCAGCAAGTGAAATGCATGCTCGATCGGCTTGAGATTAGGTGATTGACTCGCCATTGCAGAATATTCCACTTCTTTGTCTTAAAATACTCCTGGGTTGCTTTAGCAGTATGTTTTGGGTCATTGTCCATCTGTAAAGTGAAGCGCTGTCCAATCAACTTTGCTGAATTTGGCTGAATCTGAGCAGACAATATATCACTATACACTTCAGAATTCATCCGGCTGCTTCTGTCTTCTGTCACATCATCAATAAACACTCGTGACCCAGTCCCATTGGAAGCCTTGCATGCCCATGCCATCACACTGCCTCCACAGTGTTTTACACATGATGTGGTATGCTTCGGATCATGAGCCATTCCAAACCTTCTCCATACTTTTTTATTCCCATCATTCTGGTACAGGTTGATCTTAGTTTCTTATGTCCAAAGATTGCTGTTCCAGAACTGGGCTGGCTTTTTTTAGATGTTTTTTGGCAAAGTCTAATCTGGCCTTTCTATTCTTGAGGTTTATGAATGATTTGCACCTTGTGGTGAACCCTCTGTATTTGCTCTTGTGAAGTCTTCTCTTTATGGTAGACTTGGATAATGATATGCCTACCTCCTGGAGTGTTCTTCACTTGCTTGTGAAGGGGTTTTTCTATACCATGGAAAAGATCCTACGATCATCCACCACTGTTGTCTTCCATGGACGTCCAGGCGTTTTTGTGTTGCAGAGCTCACCAGTGTGTTCTTTTTTTCTCAGAATGTACCAAACTGTTGTTTTGGCCACTCTTAATGTTCCTGCTATCTCTCTGATGGAATTTTTTTTTGCAGCCTAAGGATGGTCTGTTTCGCTTGCATTGAGAGCTCCTTTGACCGCATGTTGGGGGTTCTCAGCAACAGCTTCCAAATGCGAATGCCACACCTGGAATCAACTCCAGACCTTTTACCTGCCTAATTGATGAAGAAATAATGAAGCAATAGCCCACACCTGTCCATGAAACAGCACTTGAGTAAATTGTCCAATTACCTTTGACAATTGACTCAAGAGCTACATATTAGGGGGGCCACATATTAAAGAGCTGTAATTTCGGTAAACGGCCAAAATAACAAAACTTGTGTCAGTGTCCAATTGTGTGTGTGTGTGTGTGTGTGTGTGTGTGTGTGTGTGTGTGT
>JACXGI010006549.1:0-10187 GCA_016801175.1 Esox masquinongy
CCCTAATAATATCTGTTGACTAGCCTCTCAGTCCCCCCCCCCCCGTGCTACCATCTCGCCCTTTCGCCCGAGGCTTTTAATCTAAACCTGGTGCCACTCAGAAGACTGATAGCACTATTCCCAAAGTACCTAATCAGATTTTGACCAAAGATAAGAAAGAGGACAGGTAGAGAGTGAGAGTGAAGTAGGGAGGAGAAAGTCAAAGAGGGTTACAGAGAGACAAAGTGTGAGAGAGAGAGATGAAGGGAGTATGTGAGAGAGAAATGGAGTATGTGAGAAAGAGATTTAGGGAGTATGGGAGAAAGAAATAAAGGGAGAATGCATGAGAGATAAAGGGAGTATGTGAGAAAGAAATAAAAGGAGTATGTGTGGGAGATAAAGGGATATGTGAGAAAGAGATAAAGGGAGAATGCATGAGAGATAAAGGGAGTATGTGAGAAAGAAATAAAGGGAGTATGTCAGAGAGAAAAAGGGAGTATGTGAGAGATAAAGAGACTGTGAGAGAGAGATAAAGGGAGTATGTATGGGAGAGATAGGAGAATGAGAGGCTTCTTAGCTAGATTAATGACACTTGTGGCCAAATAGGTTACAGTGTAAACAGGTGAAAATCTTAATAGCCTCACGCTGCCTTCCCGAGGTTACGTGGAACACTTTCCTGACCGATACTCCCCGCGGAGACTGGCTCAGTATGCATTGGAGGGGAATGAGTGGTGACCTATGTCTGGTCCTGCTCCATGTATAAAAACAATCAGGAAAGAAAACGCCAAAGCGCTGCTCGTCTGTGGGTCGAAACTTCATGAATACCTCTGCACCATCGAGTTTTTCATTATGATGTGTGAATAGAAAATAGTTGTACATATTATGTATATAGTGGGAATAGAAAACAGTATTAAAATATTATGTATAGAGTGTGAGTGGAAAATGGTATTTACATATTATATATATACTGTGAATAAGAAACAGTATTTAAATATTATGTATATAGTGTGAATGGGAAATAGTATTTGCATTTTATGTAAGGGTTTTCAAATGAAGCAAAATTGTAATCTAAATGTGTGAAAGATGGAGAGAAAAAAGTAAGGAGATTGAGGCAGAACGCCTAAGAGAAATAAACTTTTGAAAAGAATAAAATAGTTGTACCCAAAAAAAAGTAAATACCTTAAAAATGATCTAAAACTGAACCATTTGAAATATACTTGAACACATTATTAAAATAATTTGTTCTGTGACAACACTCACAAACGTTTAAGCAAGATTACACATCAAACATGTTCCTAACTCATCCAATTCATTTTAAGCACATTTTGCACAGATGAATTTCTCCACCTGAATATGAGGAAATGGCCTCAGCCGTAACAGCCTGGGGAATCCAGGAATGCATCCAAAATGGCCCTTATTCTCACCCTACACAGTGCCATTCCAGACCCGCCCCATGAAAGACTAGCCTGAGTGTATGAGGAACTGCTATGGAAACCATGGCACCGCCACGGACCGCTGTCCAATCAGCCTCAGCGTGACCTATGACTCCGCCCCCCGCCTGCACCCGCTGCCTGTCTCTGTCAATCCCATGTTACCATGGTAGCGGCAGGTAAACGGGTAAGGAAAGTGATTTTCGTTTCGTGACAATGTATAGTTTGTGTGGTAAGCATCGACCCACTTTGGTCTGTTTTACATCAGACACTGGGAGAGGAAGTCAATCTTCCAGCAGGACAGCGAATATCTCTTGATTGGCAAGTGATATTGAGTCGTGTTTCCTGTTTAAGATTTAGTCTAAACATATAGCCGGAACAACGCAAGTAAAGTGGAGTAACAGAAAATGGCAAGTTTAAAGATCACCACATGCCTACATTCTAATGGGGCCTTTTACATAACAGCTGCAGATTAATTCACAGGCTGTGTTTCCATCAAGGCGATTTTAGGTTGTCCATATACCACAAATCACACGGACGATACAGACATACAGCAAATGATGACAGGACATTCTGTTTTAAAGCAGTCCATATGTTAACAAGGGCCCCTACGGAGCTCATCTTTTCTCTGGGTTGTGTCCTCACTCTGGGTTATGGCATACAGCAGAACACCTGCTACCTCCATTCCAGTTGGTTTGATGAGAAAGCACTTACAGAGACGAGTCTGTTCTCTGTACGTCACGTGTAATATGTACACATGGCATTCATACAGGGTGGCCTATCAACGGGGACTGAAACTGTGTTTGTGTGTGGGTGTGCCCAAGTGGGATGCGAACCCACAATCCCACCGTTGCCAGCACCATGCCCGAATTATCCCGCTGAGCCACCTGAACTACCGAGGACATCCAGCGCAAGCGTCCATCGACCTGAACCTTGCTTAGGGAGAGCAGAATGTTTAATGTCTCAGACATTTTGATTTTCAGCTGCAGTATATACACTGAAACACCCTCTGTTCCACCGTTGGACGACCTGCTGGGTGGTAGCCATGGTAACCTGCTTGATCCAGAAGAACACACAGACAAGCGAAAGACAACTACATCCAATACTGTGACACTACAGAGAGGAAAAGAAGACCAGTGAGATGGAGAGAAATGAGCGGGGAGAGAAATGTGTCTTGACTTCCGCGGAGAATCATTATTCTTCACTGAGCGAGGTCCTCTTTAGCTAAATATAATTTTAATTAACTTATCAAAGTGTGCTGGTAGTTGTACAGTCGGTTTAGGAGGCAGTAACACATAATAATAGGAGAAAAAGCACCAGACGTTTTACTTTTTGTGACTGAAAAAACAAGCGAATACGTTCATGTGGTCTAGGGTGGTCCATCATTCGAAGCTGCTGTCGCATATACCACTGCAGTATGGGTTCAAATATACCACTGCAGTATGGGTTCAAATATACCACTGCAGTATGGGTTCAAATATTCCACTGCAGTATGGGTTCAAATATACCACTGCAGTATGGGTTCAAATATTCCACTGCAGTATGGGTTCAAATATTCCACTGGAGTATGGGTTCAAATATACCACTACAGTATGAGTTCAAATATTCCACTGCAGTATGGGTTCAAATATATCACTGCAATATGGGTTCAAATCCAGCCCACTGCTATTTCAGCAAACGGTGTACTCTACATTCCCACTGTTTCTCTATCCTATAAAGCACAATAAAAAAACATACTGCCACAAAGTAATCTCAGGGCCATTCCGCTCTCCCCAGAAATTGCTTTTCAGATAGAGAGATGTAATAAACATTCACTACTGCTTGAGCATGGCTTTCAAAAGAAATGAACGGAAAGTAATGAGTTCATGCCAAAAGAAAATTGACATGGACTTATTTGGGAGAAAATAAAGGATGTGGAAGCTGAATACACATATTGCCCCAGCATTACTTTCTTAAGAGGACCTACTGGTTCCACAAAACACAAAAACATTTTTATTGAAAAAAGAAACCATGAAGCTGTGTGACTGAAACTCTCCCTGCATCACAAAACAACCTATTGAGTAGGACCCCCCCATAATGCACTACAGCGGAGCTTCACTAACAGACAGGAGGTCCAGGCTCAGATTTGCACCGTAATACCCCTTCCCCAGTACAGGGCCGACGCAAAGTGCACAGCGAATTGGCCCTGCCGACCCTATGGGGGGGCTGACAAGTCGGGGCGGCACAACATGGACCGGCTCTGATCGGCTCAGCGGAGTGACTGGTGTACAAGTGGATGAGCAGGACTGTGCTGAGTGGATGACCAGGACCATGCTGAGTGGATGACCAGGACCATGCTGAGTGGATGACCAGGACCATGCTGAGTGGATGACCAGGACCATGCTGAGTGGATGACCAGGACCATGCTGAGTGGATGAGCAGGACCATGCAGAGTGGATGAGCAGGACCATGCTGAGTGGATGAGCAGGACCATGCTGAGTGGATGACCAGGACCATGCTGAGTGGATGACCAGGACCATGCTGTAGAACGCTGTAGTTCAGGATTATATACACATATAAGGCAGGTGGGTGACCAGGCAACAGCACCGTGTGTTTCTCCTGCCAGGAGGTCTTCTACAGAGAAATACAGACCTGCCCCTCCTTTGTCCAGCTGACGTTGAGGGAGACTGCCAGGTCTCTGACCTCGAACCCCTAGGCTTTTTCGGGCATCGTCTGGCTTCAGGGGCTCTGCCGCGGTGAGGTTGGCGGATGTGTTACGGACGGTCTGTCAGGATCTAGGAGGCAGCTGTATGGGGAGGTGTTCGGGCCCAGGGGACTTAGTGAGGAGCTTGGCGAAAGGCACTTAACCCTAATTGCTCCTGTAAGTTACTCTGCATAAGAGCATTCGCTAAAAGACTAAATGTCAAATGTAAATGTCTGGTGATTCAGTAAAACGGGCTGAATCTCAGCGATTCATAATGGGCGTGGTGTGAATTACACCGTGACATTTGGCTGTTGGACCGGGGACAGCTAAGAGTAAAGACATGCAATTTAAAGGTAAAAAAGGAATTGCATTTTAATGTGGCATGAACACAACCAGCCAAGATGTTTTATCTAACTGCCAGAGTCCACTTGCAGGCTATCTGAACACGGTCATCCACTCCGTACTAATAACTGCAGCATCTGAACAGAAACGGCGCTCTATTTCCCAGACTCCCAATGGGACCAGGGACACACCTCATATGTGTAGCTTGGTAGAAATCTATGGTTTGATCCATGACAGCTGATTTTATTTGGAAGCTTTTATTTTCATACTGTTATTAAATGTTGAGGTGTGAAAGGCTGCCACACTAAACACCTGGGATAAAATTAGGGTTAGTTGATTTTCTCAAGATAGAAAGAGATCTTCAACCTTGTCGGCACTGGGACACGATCTAACAACCTCTAGATCAGGGCGGCCCAACCCTGTTCCTGGAGATCTACTGTCCTATAGGTTCTCTCTTCAACCCCACTTCAACACCATTTGTGACTAACCTGATTAAGCTTTTCATCTAGCTAATTATTAGAATCAACTGTGCTAAATAAAAGTTGGAGAGAAAACCTACAGGAGAGTACATCTCCAGGAACTGGGTTGGGCAGCCCTGATCTAGATTATTGTCGCTACCCTAAAACCAAACACAAATCATTAGCAAGAACATCTCATTCACATGTATTGACCCATGTGAACTAATAGTAGAATGGCTTGGCGAAGACGATGCCTAGAAGGAAGACTAGCGGTGATCTTCAACTGTCCCGAATCCATTGGTAGATTTGTGATGAGGCCATAGACACAATTGGATACAAGGAAACTGGGCAACGGAGAACAAGGTGGGTGTGAATTTCAGGTGTCATCACCAGATGTACTTAGAGGGAACATATTTCCTCCTGAGTTGCTGGAAATGTTACATAAACAAAAAAGGAAATTCAGTTCAAATGTGGATATTCTGAAATAAATGTTTGGCAGCTAAGTGCAACGCCAATTGCAACCTAAGAATTATCTCCTCTTTCTGCTCTGTATATCTACTGGTTTGTTCGACATCCAGGGTTTTACGGTGTTCAACCTCTAAAGCAGAACACAGAGAGACAGACAGACACTCACCCACACACACACACACACACGCACACGCACCCGCACAAACAAACACAGCATCATAACATAGAAAATTCACAAAATTCACAATCCAGGATAACACAGTGTCATTGCACAGCTTAATGTACTATGCAAATGTCACCACGTTTTCCTCAAATAACACGCAAACACATCTCATTACACACATCCTTCTGACAACCCACCCTCACAATCAAGGTGTCATGCAACAGATTACTGCGCCGTGAAAACACTTGAGTATGTTTCCATAACATGCAAAAATTCCTCAGTATGGCCAGAAATGTTTCTCTCCTGGTAAAATAAGTGGTCCTAATAGCCTTGCATATGATTTGAGCATGAGCAAAACATTTCCACGTAACTCTGCATTAAACAAAAACATCACTTTGATGTTGGTTTCTAACAGTTTAGTGGATTCTAGTGGTGGCAATGTGTTCAGTTCCATATCAATCAAAAGTAAATATCCCGAGCTTAGGAAACCCAGACATGAGGTCAATGTCATTTGAGACAGTACCTCTCATTTTTTTTAAATAAAATTAAAGTAAAAAGACAATAGGTTACTGAAAGGGATTGATAATAACAGGAATAGGAGCTCTGAGAAACCTTGTGGAGAACTACATCCCCATGAACCTTTGAGACAGCTTCTGCTGTGTTACAGAACACTTTGTATAGATATCATTGTGTTGCTAGGGTGTCTTTCTGCTTCCACACTGTGTGTGTTTTTAGTTTGTGCGCGTCTGTGTGTAGCATTATCAAGATACTATGGGTGGGTGGCGAGGGAGGGAGGTTACAGAGAGCCCAGTGGCCACAGATGGGAGAAGGCCAAACCCACACAAACAGATTGGGATGCTGTGATGTCTGGCAAGCTGAGGGAGAAAAACTGTGTCGGTTTAAACAGCAAAGTCAACTGGAGATGGACTGATACGAGGTAACCCCAACCGAGCGACTTCTGTGCAGCAGATTGATGCTCCATTGTGAGAGACCGAAAGCCCTTAACTGTGTCCAAGATTCACATGATACTACATCTGGGACCGGTTGATACAAGCAAGTCAAACCGGTCCCAGATTCAAATACTGAATCTCATACTAACAAGGGACACACAACTGTCACATGTTCCGCGCTGCTTCCGTGGCCAATATTCAAGATAACGAATCGCATTAACTCCCCCTCTGTCTGTATCCGTCCGACTCTCTACCGTTTTTCTTTCTTCATCACACTTTATCTCTCACCGTCTCACTAGTAGCTCTGTTGGTTTGGGGTGGTGCTTCCAACGCCAGCGCTGGTGGTTCAGTTCCCCCAGGGGACAAGGGTAAAAATGTGAGCACTCACAGTAAGGGGAACTGGATAAGAGTTGTGATGTAGATGTAATATATACAACACATACAGACCACGTTTGGCCCATATTAAAATCGACAAACTCAGGCAATAAAGCAACAGGCTCCACAGCACCTCTTCATCAACATCACCAGTCTACTCCTGAAAAACCCGTCCCAAAAAACATCACTGGTGAGTCACAACCATAGTTAGCTTTCAAACTGAGAAACAGTTGGAGTTTGACTGTTTTGCGTCACAAATTGGCCTTGAAAAACCCGAACAAGCGGCTTACAGGTCGAAGCACTTTGCTTTCCCACAGAGTGAACCATGGCTGGGTCAGAAACTTGAGATCGTTGACAAGTTAACGGAACATTGCGACATGTCAGACTGAAAGTATAGACATTTAATGGATTACCAGAATTTATTTGGCAATCTACATTCATTGCGCTCCCTGCTCAGAAGCGGTGCGAGGGGATATGCCTGTGTGCTTCCCGCCTCACCAGATCTTCTTTTAGCATTATTTTAAATATCAGTTGTTGTTCCACATACACTGTTAAGCAGCAGATGATGTGCTGTCCGTCACATCTACTTGCCATCCAACTCCTCAAGCTGCTGATCTGCCACAAGTTCTGACCAAAGTTAGATCAGCCACAAGTTCTGACCAAATTTAGATCAGCCACAAGTTCTGACCAAAGTTAGATCAGCCACAAGTTCTGACCAAAGTTAGATCAGCCGCAAGTTCTGACCGAAGTTAGATCAGCCACAAGTTCTGATCGAAGTTAGATCAGCCACAAGTTCTGACCAAAGTTAGATCAGCCACAAGTTCTGACCGAAGTTAGATCAGCCACAAGTTCTGACCAAAGTTAGATCAGCCACAAGTTCTGACCGAAGTTAGATCAGCCACAAGTTCTGACCGAAGTTAGATCAGCCACAAGTTCTGACCGAAGTTAGATCAGCCACAAGCTCTGCTTAATCTTCATGAACATAAACATAGAGCAGTTAGTCGGGATTAATACACAGTTTTAGAAATCACAAGCACACAAAGTGTTGATTCAGTTGCATATATCTATGATTTTAGGAGCCAAGAAAATGCACTATTTTCTAATTTGAGTCCTTGGCTGAAAAGGTTTAAGAATCCCTGGTTTAAGGCACAGATAAACTGGAACATTGGCTTTATCTGTCTCTGGGTAGTTTAACAACCCCTGGTTTAAGGCACAGATAAACTGGAACGTTGATCTGACAGTCAGTGTATGACTCCCATAGACAAAGCCTTGGAAATCACAGATACGAATAAAAATCAGCAGGAGAAAGAGTGCTGCTTAACAAGATGAATATTTACTTTTAAAACGTATGCTAATAGATCTGAAAACTGAGTATGTGCGTTCAGCTGCTGCTATTAGTAACAAGGCAACAGTAAAACCAAACGAAACGCGGCCCCCACAGGCCAATCACGGTCTATTTCTAAATGCTGAATCGCAAGACGGATCACTCACGTTAACCCAGGTTTAGTCAGAATCATGCCAGTGGCGTCTGAGAGATTTTCCACGATTTAAATGCACGGTGAGGACGATTCACAGTACCTCTTCCTGATTTCCCCGTCCGACAGGGATAACAAACACGAAGCCTAAAACAATCAGACAGAAATAGACACCTGTTTGTTTTGGATTAATGTGGCCTAGGTGTCGAGATGAGGATGTTAAAATCTAAGTCAAATGGTGACAGCTGTTGCTGATGCAGACAGAACATCTGTCTTAAATATATCCTGAATGCCTGGCTGCCCCTCTGGTTTGGGTCATTGATATTTTGACAGTAGCTACATATTCCCAGCTCAGTTTAATTACCATTACAATTCCAAGATATATATATATATACACACACACACACACATATATACATATATATATATATATATGGGTGCCCAACTCTGGGTGTAGAAAAATACTTTGAGTCAACAAATGGACTATATCAATGCCTACCTGGCAATATATTATTTGCGCGCTGTGAAGGCGAGCAAATAATATAATCTAAAATTGCAAACATTGTATGAAATTACCCGTTTACCCAATTGCCTAAGACAATTGCTGTTTTGAGAACTAATCTAATACCAAGACTCTGAGTACTAAGAAAATGTAATACATCCAGACAATACTCAATTCATCAGCCAATAGCGATTTAATCTGTCACATAATACAGTATGTAGTATGACGTCTCACACACACAAGCAAACATTATACATATCTGTAATTAAAGTTGTTGCGGTAATAAACCCTGAAAATTATAATTTTTAACTAGGAATTCAGGAAAATCTTTGAAATGTTGGCAACTAGACTGACTACATATCCCCTCTACTAACCTTCTTCCTGCCTTTCAGCCCTTCTGCTTGGCTTGATTTTACACTGAGTGCAAAACAATAACCTGCTTCTACAGTGACATGGTTTGTACTGCCAAATGTGATTACGATAGAAAGAGAGACCTGTCAGTGGTAGACATTAGAGCTGCATCCTTTTAAAGAAGTGCATGCCCACACCTCCCCGTCAGAGACTCAACTCCAGAGCACTTCCTCTGAAAACACATTCTCCTCTTCCTCACTTTCCTCTCACATTTCAGTCCAATCCTGCACTCATTAGATCTCAACACGTTCCTCTCTGTGGAAACCCCTCCTGACCACATTAGCCACCTGCCGCCGCCCACGGCCAAACCAAATGGCACTGTATCCCTGAAACAGCGCACAACATCTGACCCCGCCTCATAGGGCCCCCGCCTCATAGGGCCCCCACCTCATAGGGCTCCGGTCAAAACAAGGGTGTCATACAGGGAATAGGTAACAGGAAAACTGCACGGCAGGCCCTGACTGAGGCACTGCGCACGATGAATAAATGATTGTGACCCAGCTCACTGGAACAGAAGCGGTGTGTGCTCACGGCTGCCTCAACCGTGATGAGTGTTGACGCAGAGGGCCGGCCAAGAGGCCTCGCAACGCGGATAAGTAACCGCTCGTCCTCAGTGGTAACTCATCGACGCTGAATAATGAATGATGACGGAGATCAGCGAGGAAGGTCTCGTGCTGCTCTGTTGTACACGAGGTTAATTCACCCCCCCTCCCCACTGTAAGCTGTGTCCTACAGAGGGAATTGGTTTCAGGTGTGGGTGTGGTGGGAGAGTTAACTCTGCTCTGTTCGTCGTCTGTCATGTTTTAGTGGTGATGTGACCTCCTGTTCCTCAGGTGGACTAGTGAGAAGGTGTGTTCTGAAGCAGGCTGTGTGTGTGAAGGTGTGTTCTGAAGCAGGCTGTGTGTGAGAAGGTGTGTTCTGAAGCAGGCTGTGTGTGAAGGTGTGTTCTGA